>LPNX010189594.1:0-15940 GCA_001517045.1 Pseudotsuga menziesii
TACAATATTCAGAAGAGAATGTGGTGGATTGTAACATTGGTACTGCAGAACATCCTAGAATGGTGAAGATTTCAAAGCACTCACAACAGAACAGAGAAACATGTACATTAGGTTGTTAAAGGAGCATATTGATGTCTTTGCATGGTCTTATGAAGAATTGAGAACATGTGATACTGGGATTATACAACATAAAGTACCTTTCAAACCGAATGTTAAACCCTTTCGACATAAATTGAGGAGGATTAATCCAGCCTTGTTTCCTATTATTGAAAAAGAAGTTAAGAAGTTATTAGATGCCAAGATCGTTGTTCCTCTTAGGTACTCTTCATGGGTTGCTAATCTAGTTCTTGTCAGGAAAAAGAATGGAGAAATCAGACTGTGTGTTGACTTTAGAAATTTGAATAGGTCTTCACTAAAGGATAACTATCCTCTTCCTAAAATAGAACAAATATTGCAGAAGGTTGTTGGGGCACAAAGGATTTCTATGGTTGATGGCTTTTCAAGATACAATCAAATTTCTATTCATCCTGATGATAAAGAGAAAACAAATTTTACTACTCCCTGGGGAACTTTCATGTATGATAATATGCCTTTTGGTTTAAAGAATGCTGGAGCAACTTTTCAAAGAGCTATGGATATAGCCTTTGTTGGGGAAAAGGACAAGTTTGTGGTAATTTACTTAGATGATATTACTATATTTTCACAATCAGATGATGAACATCTAAAACATTTGAAACAAACTTTTCTAAAATGCAGAAAATTTGGTTTATCCTTGAATCCAAAGAAGTCACACTTTGCTTAATAGGAAGGAAAATTATTGGGTCATTTAGTTTCAGCAGATGGTATAAGGATTGACCTAGAAAGGGTGAAAGCAATACTGAAGATAAGTCTACCAAGGAGTAAAAAAGATGTCCAATCTTTCATTGGTAAAATCAACTTTCTGTGTTGGTTTATACCAAATTTTGCTGAGACTATCAAACAAATTACAGCCATGCTAAAGAAGGATCAAGAAGTCAAATGGACCACTGAAGCAAAGAACTCATTTGAAAAAATTAAGATGGCTCTTACCGAAGCTCCAGTATTAGTAAGTCCAGATTTTACCAAGGAATTTCTAACCTTTTCCTTTGCATTTGAAGATACATTGGCTGTTGTTCTATTGTAGAAGAATAAGGATGGTATTGAACAACCCATTTCATTTTTTAGCAAAACTCTCAGAGATTCTGAATTAAAATACAACATCTTGGAAAAACAAGCTTATTCTTTGGTAAAAGCTTTGAAATTATTCAGAGTCTATGTTTTGCATTCCAAAGTTATTTCATATGTGCCTAATGCTGCTATAAAAGATGTTTTGACACAGCTTGACAACGAGGGAAAAAGAGACAAGTGGATTGCTAAAATCATGGAGTATGATGTAGATATCAGACCTACCAAACTAGTAAAGGGACAAGGTTTAGCTAATATGTTGGCTGAATCAAATTGCCAAGCTTTAGGATTATATTTGATGGCAGAGGATTTAGCACAGGAATAAAATCAAGCAGAGCTGGAGAAAGAGAAGATTATGGATTTCTATTCAGCATCTACATGGTATTAAATTGAACACATAGATCTGTGGACAAACACACAACTCACATGATAGATCACATAATTTACTCAGTTATTGAAGAATGAAACAGTGCAAAAATGGTTTGCAGCTGTGAATGATTTTCATTAAACAAAGAGTAATTAGATAGGTAATTACAATAAAGTACAATGGCTTTAATAGCCACAAGCAATTTGAATACACACGAGGAAGTTCGAATTGATTAGACTCTACTTGACTGTAGGTAACCAACACCTTGTCTAAATCACTATTGAAGGACTCAATAGTTAACTGACCTTGTCTAAACCATAACTAGATTTCATTAGAGCTCACAACTCAAGTGTTGCATTTAGTGTTGACTAAGGTTAACTGACTGTGGTAGGTGAGAAATGCACCCCACATGAGCGCAGTATAACTGAATGTAGAGGACTATAATTCAATGCAACTAACTCCTAACTTAGCTTGACTAGTCATCAACTAAAGTGAACTGACCTTGGTTGGTGTCGGCATTCCCAGTGGCTTCCTAAATTGTAGGGATTAGTCTAGGAGGCTCCTAAACTTATGCAATCAAGTGCAATCAGTGGCAGTGAGCCTCAATTAGTGTACCCCACACTTTAGTAACTAAAACATGTGCCCCAATTAGGTCAAGTGGACCCAATGGTGTTAATTACTATAAATAGACTGGATGGACTCCTGATTTAGACATGACTCCCGATTTAGATATATGACCAAATTTGGACAAGGGAGGATTAATAATCCTAACACCCCCCACGAATGCTAACTTGGACAATATGTGGGCCCTGGTAACTAAGACCATAGGTCACCCATTACATCAAGTAAAGTAAAGTAACTGCTCAAAACAAGGTGCTGGGGAAAAACCACATGGGAAAAAATCCCCCCTTCTAATTAAGTAGGTAGAATCAGGATCAATCTGGTTCTTCTGTGCATAGGTATCCTGGGGCATGGAATGTGAAACTCTCCATCATTATGTCTGGAGGAATCTTCCTCTTTGGAAGAAGAATTATATGCTCAACTAAATCAGAGATATAGACAGTTGCTGAATGAAGACTGGACCCATGTAGAGCAACTGAAGTCAACTGAAAAGTGAGAAAAGTTTCTTGAGAATTTAGAGAATGTGAGGAACACTCAAGAAACTGATATGTTGCATCCATGAATAGAAAACCATGAGTGGTAAGAAAATCCCCAAGTGTTAGGAGCAGGTGTCCGGGCGGATGCAAAAAATCTTCATCTTTACTAGTTCTGTGAGGAGATGAGCATGTGATCAATGGTAGAGAAGCACTGGGAATATTGAGAGAAAATGATTGAGCTCCATAGTCTGATATAGCTTCTGAAATAGATAATGAGTCACATAATAAAATATCAGAAACCTCATATGAGGACACTAACACCAAATCCCCATCAGCAGTTTTGAAGAGAAAGTGCGGTACTTGGTTTTTCACACCGAAATTGGTGAGAGCAGCTACAAGCATGACTGAAGGCTTTTGGATTTTAAAATATGAACTAAATAATATCAGAACAAAAATTAAATCATATTTAAATAGGTTCAAAACATATCCAAAACTGTGAAATGGAATCAAATCCTCAGCAGCAGTTTTGTAGGAGACTTGCGGTACTTGTTTCTTCACACCATTGATGAGAACAGCTACAAGCGGTACTGAAAGATTATGAATTTGATATATTAAACCAAGAAATATTAGATCAGATCTAAATAATATCATATCAGATCCAATAAGGCTAATATCAGATTCAAATAAATGGTTAACCAAGACGGTGGATGCACAACCTTCTTCTTCTTCAAAATTCTGAATTTTGGTGCATGCAATCCTGTAGGAATTTGCTGGAAAATATAGATCATGGGGAGCGAATGGATCACTCTAGTAATCTGATATTTCTTCCAAAATATCCAAGGAATCACATATTTTCACACCAGAAAAAACATTAGATGGAGAAAAAACAAATTTCTTTTCACTTTCGGAAACAATTACTGGTAAATTTTGCACAAAATTTAAAGGAAAATCACCGATGAATGTTTGCATGGAAGTGCAGCAGAATTTTTCTTCAATATCAGAGATTCAAATTTCTTCTTCTATTTCATCAATATGAGAATATGAGATATCATAGATATCATGAACTTCTGGAGCATCAGGAGAAAGAGTCACTACATGGAGACTGTCTTCACTTCAAATTGACTGTGTAGAAGTTTTTGCTTCTTCTTCATCTTGAACAACTTTATCAGAGAGAGTGGAGGCTGAGATTTTTGGATCAAGAGTGCTTATGGTGCTGGATATTCTCATCAAAATTATATTATGATCCTCATCAATCACTCCAAAGGTTCTGTCCAATCTTGTCCAGAGTTCCTTCGAGTCTTCAATATATTCATTCGAGTCTTCAATAGATCTAATGAGGTAGTGCAAGCTACGAGAAAGTCCTGTTGCTATTGTTCCAAAATCTCTATCACTTATATTCAGCTAGTCAATCTTACTAAAATACTCTTTATCAAGTCCAATAGACACCTGATAAAGACCTTGTCTCATAAGAGATGATATCATCTCCTTCTTCCATTCTGAATAGTTTGAGGACAGGGTGAGAGAAACTGATGAATCCATTCGAAGTTGTACCTACAAAACAAAAAAGGGCACTGTAAGGTTGGACAACCTACACTTTTGGAATTTTATTCACACCCAACTTAGTTAATCAAGCAAGCTTGATCAACAATTCATTTTCTTGGGGTATTAAGTGGTAAATTCTCCGCTTCTGGTGCAATGTTGGATGGAGCAATTTTACTCAAAAAATGATCCAGTAGGAGATCTGAGGAGGAGAAGTGCCTTGTCCACCGAGGCTCTGATACCATATTAAATTAAGCACATAGACCTGTGGACAAACACACAACTCACATGATAGATCACACAATTTACTTAGTTATTGAAGAATGAAACAGTGCAAAAATGGCTTGCAGCTATGAATGCTTTTCATTAATCAAAGAGTAATTAGATAGGTAATTACAATGAAGTACAATGGCTTTAATAGCCACAAGAAATTCGAATCCACATGAGGAAGCTTGAATTGATTAGACTCTACTTGACTATAGGTAACCAAGACCTTGTCTAAATCACTATCATAGGACTCAATAGTTAACTGACCTTGTCTAGACCATAACCGAAGTTCATAGGAGCTCACAACTCAAGTGTTACATTCAGTGTTGACTAAGGTTAAATAACTGTGATAGGTGAGAAATGTGCCCCACATGAGTGCAGTCTAGCACTAACTGAATGTAGAGGAGTAGAACTGAATGTAACTGAATCCTAACGTAGCTTGACTAGTCATCAACTGAAGTGAACTAACCTTGGTTGGTTTTGGCACTCCCAGTGGATTCCTAAATTGTAGGGATTGGTCTAGGAGGCTCTTAAACTGATGCAATCAAGTGAAATCAGTGGCAGTGAGCCTCAATTAGTGTTCCCCACACTTTAGTAATTGAAACATGTGCCCCAATTAGGTCAAGTGGACCCAATGGTGTTAATGACTATAAATAGACTGGATGGACTCCTGATTTAGACATGACTCCCGATTTAGACATATGACCAAATTTGGACAAGGGAGGATTAATAATCCTAACACATGGTATGCAGACATTGTATATTTTCTGTTGTATTTGCAATGTTCTGAACACTTAGATAAAAAAGCTGCTAGCTCTTTGAAGCTAAAAACTACTAAGTACTGTTTGGTAGAACAACAACTATTTTGGAAGGATCTAGGGAGTATTCTACTCAGATGCTTAGATAAACCTGAAATTGAAGGAGTGATTTATGAATCTCATGAGGGTGCTTGTGGAGGTCATAAGTATTGGAAGGAAACTACATACAAAATCTTAAGAGCTGGATACTATCGGCCCTCTTTATTTTCGAATGTATATCAGCAGGTAAGAGCATGCATCCCTTGTTAGAAATTTGTTGGTAAACAAAAGTTGTTGTCATTACCTTTAAAACCAATTGCAGTAAGTGCCACTTTTCAGCAGTGGGGTCTAGACTTTATAGGAGAGATAAATCCATCTTCCTCAGGACAACACAAGTGGATTTTGACTGCAATAGATTTCTTTACCAAATGGGTGGAAGCTATCCCCATAAGGAATGCCACAGATAAAGTGATTATGGAGTTTATTGAAGAAAATATTCTCAGTAGGTTTGGGTGTCCTCAGAGAATAGTAACAGATAATGCAAAGGATTTTAAGACTAAGGCAATGGGAGCATTTTGTGTAAAGAATGACATCTTGTTGAAACATTCAACTCCTTACTATCCTCAAGGCAATGGTTTAGCTGAGTCATCCAATAAAAATATCATTCATAGTATCAGGAAATTGTTGAAGCATAATAAGAGATCATGGGATTTTATGCTAAAATATGCATTATGGGCTGACAGAATAATAGTCAAACAAGCAATTGAAACTTCTCCTTTCCAATTAGTGTATGGTACAGATGCAGTTTTTCCTGTTTCGTTGGGTATCCCAGTGATGAAGTTTATTCAGGATTGTCAGGAAGAACCTAATGATATGCAGAGAAGGATTTATGCAATGATAGAGTTGCAGCAGAATAGAGAAAAAGTGGAAGAAAAGGCACAGTTATACAGATTGAAGATAAAAGAAAGATTTGAGAGGAAAATCAAAGATAATACTTTCTCAATAGGATATATGGTTCTAAGATGGGATGCTAGGAAATAGAAAAAAGGGAAACATGGTAAATTTGATAACCTCTGGTTTGGACCTTTCCTAGTATCTAAGTTTTTGGAAAAAAACACTTTTGTTCTACAGACTTTGGAAGGTGAGGAATTGTCAAGTCCAGTTAATGGACGATTCCTCAAGCATTTCTATAGTTTTTGAGGTGAATTTTAGTTTTCATTTTATATACCGGTGTGATTAAAACACAATAAGGACTCCATAATCCAATGGAAATTTTGCAGATTAGCAGGTAGCAGTAAATAAGGCACTGGTCTATTAGTGGCCTAATGATGTGAAATTATTTGATTAGTCTGATTTTTTGGGTGTCTTATTTCTGAGGTGTTAATCATATCATGTGATGCATTTGATATGTGTCCTGCATATTTTTATCATTGAAACATGTGGATGATCATCATAAGAGGTAGTTCATGGCGATTACATGCAGAACAACATAAATGATGACAACGACTAGATGAGATAGAGTTTTTCAGGAGTATGTTCCTTATCTGAAGGACACAAAGGATATTGAAGGTCATGGTGAGAAGACATTGGTGAGAAATCAGTATTTTTCAACTGAATGAGGTATTAACACTTTTCAGCAGCGACTGTTTGAAGTGGTATAAAAGGTTAGAGACAGGTGGAACATGAAATTCGACATTTAACCATTGAAATAATCGTGTTCCAACACTAGTATTGGTCTTCTGAAAATGTACCCCGCGTGTCATTGCTAGGGTTTGCTTAATTTGGGGATTTTCTGATGAAATCCTTAATGATAAAATTCGAAGGAGGAATATGAGTTTTTCACCTAATACACTGTAAATGATGAATCATTAACAAATATATTCAAATTATTCATCATTTAAAATAGCAAAATTCAAAGAAGAACTTGTTGGAGTTCTCTGAACTCTGTGATTGGGTCAGCTTGTTGTGATTTGGCACAAAAGATTTCTGAACTGTGTGTTAGATCAAACTATTGTGATTTGAAGATAGTTAGACTATGGGATATCAACAGGTGTTGTTAAATCATAGTAAAGATGAAGAAAAGTGGGGAAAAAATAGAGCAGATTCCACTGACCTAAGTTGGGTAGACAATTTTCTAGAATGTGCAGAGTTATTTTCAAATACAGGATGGTTGACATTTTTCAAAAGGATTGATGGATATCATGCAAAGGTGTCTCATAAATTTTCCCAGTGTTTTGATAAATATATTGTGTCTTTTGATACTTTACAATTCAAAATAATTAAGGATTTGATAGCTGAGGCAACAGGTATTTTGAACGAGGGAGAATTATGGTTTAAGAAGGTTCCATTCACCTTCAAAGCACAAAATTACCTACTTCCTGGTGTGATTGCAGATTGGGGTAAATGTGTACCAATTGATAACTTCAAACCTGAATGGATTGAGCCCATTAAAGTTTTACAGAGTTATATTACCTATGAGGGTAGATATGCCTTTGTTTTCAAATACCATGTCAAATTTCTTCAGCATCTCGGTGATGAGTCCAAGATGAAATTACCCTTCTTCTTTTTGAAGAGTCTGCAAAAGATGTCATGCAGAGTTAAGGAGTATGAAAATCATACAAGGAAGTATATTTTCCATCATGGACTCATTAAACTTATCATAAACACTATTTTGCAGAGTGGGGGAAAGACTTGGGAGTATTTCATTTTCTGGTCAGGTTTTCAAAATGATCAAGAGGGATAGTCTCACAGAAGACAAGTTGATAAAGGGCAGACTTTGATTAGAAAGCTTAGGCAAAAGGTAAAGGTCAAAGATGAAGATAGGGTTAAATTAGAGGAATTTTCAGATCATGCAAATGAATACTTTGAATCTAAACAACACCTTAATGGCAATGAGAGTGAGAATATACAGCTAGGTATTAAGGAAGCCGAGCCTGTTGAAAATTTTGCACCTACAGAGATAATTTCAGATAAGAAGGAGGATATTGAAGTTCAAAGACAAAGTCCTAACACAGTTCTGTCAGAAGATGAGAAATGCCTATTTGATGATGATAAAGTCCCTATCACTGATGCAACTAGGGTTTGTACTGAGCAGGAATTTCACAGCCATGGTGATGAGGTAGCACTGTCAAAAGAAAGAAACTAAAATTTGTTGAGTTTGCCTCAGTTACTCATCAGGGTAATACTATCAAAATGTTGGGGGAGATTGCTCCTGTTTGGAGACCTAAAACTAGACCTAGAAATAAACTCAGACTAAATATGAAGAAGTTGCTGAATCCTAAATTGAACAAAGAAAGAGTAACAATGATAGATGATTCTTCATCTGAGGAAAAATTGAATGATGATAAAGGTGACAGTAAGGGTAAAAGGCCAATGGAATCAGAAAGAGAGTCTGTCTTGACTGATACTAAAATATCTGATATATTCCTAAAGGTATGAAGTCAGATGTTGTAGGAACATCAAGAAGGTGAAATAAAGAGTTCTTACTTAGAGAAGAAGGTGATGGTTGAGGAGAAGGTTCCATGTAAATATGAGAGTCAAGAACACCTAGGGTTTCCTAGAACACCTACAGAATTGTTGCAAGAAGATGAAAAAATTTATAGGAGATTGAATATTCCGTGGCTTCCAATGAGATGCAAACCATGACAGGAAATAAAATTTTTGATTCAAAAAAAGAGAATTTACAAAGAAGTGTAAAACAATATAAGTATCAGGTTGAGTACATGCAGGAGACTAATTATGGCTTGGTCAAGGCAAATAGAAGGTTTAGAGAGGATTTGGAGGAGGTAAACAACCATTATCAGGAGCTGATTGCAGTTTGAAGAGAAGCATTGAAAAGGAAGAGGAATACAGAAGGTCAATTCATAATGTTGACGCAAACCATCCAAGACATGCAACAACATAATGAAGAGTTAACAAGGAAGATTGCAGATATGGAGGCAGATCAATTGAAGGCAAGAAGAAAATCTCAAGCCTTGGAAGGGATTTTCTTATTAGCTGAAGCAGCTAAGGATGTATAAAGTTTGTTAAGATAATCAGTTATTAGTTAGGTTTAAAAGTTACTTTAGTTTTTTAAATTTTTATTGAGATGAAACTATTCGATGGGTAGACTAAAAAACAGTTAGGGTTCAGTTCCTTAACCAGTTTTGGAAAATAGTATAAGTGTAAGTCTCAAAGAAAACCAATGGTTCGATTTTTTTTTGGCTGGCAAGAGGAGGTCATCAGACTTGTTTATGAGCTAAGTAAAGACTCTTATGTGTATTTGAAAGACTGATTATGAAATATATGCTCTATATTTCCTTTATTTTATTATTTGGCTTCATTTATAACTTGTTTTAGTTACTCAGCTGGTAATTTCATTGCTTGTTTAAAGTTTTTATACTTGGAATGCTTGCCATCTGTGGGTGAATCTCATTGTTGTTTTCTGTTGGATTATGGTTATTATGTTATGCATATCAACCTTTTTATGCTTATGATTTAGTGTTTATTTGGATTTATGAATGCATTCCCTCTTGTCATCAAATTTCTCAACCAAAAAACCTTGAAAACCTTAAAAACCCTATTTTTTTATTGAGATTATTGGGATTGGGTTGGCTTGTTCTCTTGTAGTCTGGGAAATTTTTTTGGCATAAACACTACCATTACAACATTTGGTTGAATCCACACAATTGTGCTTTTGTGTTAAGACTGGAAGATTGCATGTATTCATTGTTTCCAAGGATGGAATATTTATAGACCCATTAAAGATAAAATCCATCTTAGCCCTACCACCTCCTACCAATATTATTGAACTTCAAAGTTTGCAAGGGAAAGAAAACTTGTTGCGTCATTTGGTATATAACTATGCCGAGAAGACACATGGTTTCATGATTTTGTTAAAAAAGGACACACCCTTTGTTTTGGATGACCTTGCACAACATTCATTTGACACTCTCAAACATGCTATCACACACGCACCTGTGTTGCAACCACTTGATTACACTAGGTATTACTCCTTGTATGTGGTTGCATCGTTAACTACCATCGGTATGGTACTACTTCAAACAGATGAACATGACTAAGAACATGTTATTTATTACCTAATTAAGATTATTCTTGACTCCAAAACATATTATTCTTGTGTTGAGAAGTTGGCTCTAGCCATGGTCATCGTAGTCCAGAAATTATGTCACTACATCTTGCTTTGCACAACTACTGTGTACACAGATTCTAACACCATGTATTATATATTAACTCGTCAGGTACTTGTGGGAAAATACTCAAATTCGACTGTCATTCTCTAGGAATTCAAGTTAGAATTTGCAAAATTGAGTTCAAATAAGTCCCTTGTCTTCACAAAACTTATGTGTGACCTTCCCCGTATTACTGAGGATACGTAGGCCTTGGATTCATTACTCGATGAATCCCTATTCCTCATTAGTACACCTGACCCTTGGTATGGATATTTTATTTTATATCTCTAAAATCAATGCTTTTAACCTAATGCAACCTGAGATGAATGTCGTCATATCCTTCATCATGCCAAGTACTATCTTATCATTAATGATGCATTATACCGTTGCGACATTGATGCAATTTTATGGCATTTCTTAACTCATGAAGAACCTAAAATAGTTTTAAATGATTGTTACTATAGATCCTGTGGAGGACATATTTTTGGGATGGCTACTAGCCAAAAAAATTTATGCATTGGGTAATTTTGGCCCTCAATCTTTAAACATTGCATGGAGACCATGAAAAAATGTCCACCATGCCAACTTTTTCAATCCAAAAAGTGCACCCACCTAAATCCTTTACATCATATCATTGTTGTCATCCATTTCGTGAAATGGGGCATTGATTTCATGCATTTTAATCCTACCTCATTCGGGGGGCATGGTTACATCATTGTAGTCATGGAATACTTTACAAAGTGGGTTGAGGCTATGCCTACATATGCAGAATATGGAAAAAATACCGCTCGATTTGTTTGCAATCAAATAATCATTAGGTTCGGAGTCCTGTAAGCCATTGTGACTAGTCATGGTTCACATTTTCAAAACTATATGATTTAAAAACTAAGTGCCAAACTAGGTTTTCTCCATGATAACTCCACACCCTACTACCTACAGGCCAATGGCCAGGTTGAAGCCATCAACAAAGTGTTGAAAACTATGCTTCAATGGATGGTAGGACAAGCTAGGTCCAGTTGGTGCTTACAATTGTTTTCTACATTATGGGATTATAGGTTAATAAATCTACTTGAATCACACCATTCCAATTAGTGTATGGGGTGGAGGCTACTCTCCCAAATGAATGTGAGATTCCTTCTTTGAAACTTGTTGTATAATTTCTACCCAACACCACTCTATAGGAAGAGTGGTTCTTGTACTTGAGAAATCTTGATGAGACCCGTGGAGATTCCACCTTATCAAATTAGGTACATAAACGATGAATTAAATCTTATTATGATCGATCCATTCAACCTCACCTCTTCAACAAAGGTGACCTAGTTGTTGACACAAATATATCAACATGGGTTCACTCCATAGATATGTTGACACCTATCGATGCAAGATCTCTAAACATCATCCTAGACAGGTTTTACACTATCGAGAAACACCTACGAAGTAGATGTAGTCTCACCCAAGATGTTTGAGGGAGGGTTTCAAGAACCACATTTTCGTGAAAGGAAGAGGACTTTCGCACTTCTTATTTTGTCATAATTTCATCCAGAGATCCATGGTTTATGTGTATCATTCACACAATCAACTTATCATCATTTGTAGTAAACTCAAACATCACAACAACATAATTAATATCAACGTAACAAAGACATCGACATATATTAACCCAATAGACACAACAAGACTTCACATCATTCAGATTCAGACATGAAAAATGATAGACCACATCATTACAAATTCAGTAGATATGCATAAAAAGACATGAATTCCATCATCGCCATCCTCCTTAGATTAACTTCAAAACCATCTTACAAAAGGAAAGCACTCCTTAGTCGAATAACCTCATACTAAAAAATACATTCATCTGCAAATTAATCGATCACACACAAAGATATCTCTTTGATAATCCCTTGCACTTTATTCTCTCTTAATTATATTTATAGGCTTAATCCCTTACAAAATGGTCCACATAGGCCGACTTTATAACGAATTTGTACCAACACTTCTAACTAATGTGACCAAACTGGCCATACTTGTATATGTATCTTCTTTCATGTAGTTGAATCTTCCATCTATTGATGTATTCTTTGTCGCACCTTACACATCTTATCCCATTTCCAACAATCCCAAACACAAACTTGTGGCTCGCCCTCGAGCCACCTCAACTGGACATAGATGGTGCGTTCAACTTTTACTTGAAATTATTGTGCTCCATCCAAACTTTTTCAACCACTTCCTTGAACTTTGCACAGAGTGTTGTGCACCTCTCTACGTCTTGTTCTATCAGGTACTCATCATATACATGCACCACTTTATCTCGTGTGTCCTTAGAGTTTGAAATTCCATCCATATATTTGAGTGCTAGCTTCTCTACGGTCTCTTGGAATTCATCCAACTGAGAGGTCCTCTATTGGTGTCATTCACATGCCTTGTTGACACGAAACTATAGTGCTTTCAGTTTGGATACCTTGGTCACCTATGAAATTGGGGAAATTTTCTTAAGTGATACCCTTAGCATTGTCAGTTGTGCTTCTGCCTCACTAAGTTGTGTACCCAATTTTTGTAGTTGTTCATCATGGACCATGCTCATCCAATATTGCATCATTTCCTCTACAATTGATTGGGCAATTTTTTCCATCTCTTCTATCTGCATATTTGCATCTTCTATTGTACTTCTTCACTTTGCCAGTTTCTCTAGAGGTGTACTTAGTACTTCTAGTGCATGTGATTCCTTGTTCTCTTTCCTAAAATCAATGACTATTTTGTCCTAATTGCAACACTTTTTCCTCTACAAACATTTTTGGAGTAATGTCTGGGATTTCTACACATGCGACCCAGATTAAATTCTCCAACATATGTATATCATCCAAATCCTTGGCATTTTCATTCACCAATTCCTCTTTCTATGTTTTCATTTGTTGAGTCTCTCCTTCCGTCGCTACTACTTGCTTTGGAGACGTAACCAATTGGTCATGCACTATCGCCTCTTAATCTTGAATTTCATGACTCACTTCATTCTAGAGTCTGGAAATCGTATGCATTGGAAGCTCATTGATGTTGAGGCCAATTAAGTTGAATTTATGTAGGGTGGCATTGACATCTTTGTCCCCTATCATAAGTACTTATGACAGAATCTTGATCATCTGCACTTTCTTTCCAATGCTTACCTTGGCTTCTCTTTGCAATAAATCGATCTATGGTACCCTTGTCTCTAGTAAAACATTTCTCAGGGATTTTAATAACCCCTTCACCTAGTGAAATTACTTTGTAGTATGTTGCTTTATTTGTTCTTGTCTCTCACTGGTCACTGTAGTAATTGTGGCCAATATCCTGCTTACCTGATCATATGAAGGAAATGTTGTACTGCTCCCTTCCCCTCATTCAAACCGATGCTTTTTTTGTGTCTCCTCCTACTGCTTCTCTAGCTCCAAATCTATTGGGGTCATTGATGATTCCTCTTGTGAATCCTCAACGGAATCCTTCGCCTACTCTTGATCAACTAGAATATTTGGTGGTATTCCTTCTCCTATGTCCGAAAGCTCATCAATTTTGATTGGAAATTTCCATTCTAGTGGCCATTCATCAATGATGGCATCCAATTCTATGTCGGTCATCTTGTACTATGTTGTCAGCCACTAATGGTCTAGGTCACGTTCTTCCTGAATGTGGATGGCATGTAGACCAATTTCTAGTCATGCAATCCTCCTATATTTTTTTGTAGCCTCATTGGTAAGTCACGGGACTTTTCCTACCACCTATTGGATTCCATCCAAATATAATTAGAGCTGGACATTGTTATCTTTTTGTTGTTCCTTTTCGGTGAGCACCCATATATTTTGATACCGCGTTCCTCTTCATGTTTTGACAACTTCGACATCCATTCCTGATTAATAATTGGGTTCCATCCATCCAACAAGTGCGATCCATATGAGTAACCATGAGTAGGTGAATGATATTCTCGCCTCCTACACCAATATGACATCTTCCATCAATTGGTTCAATAGAAATAGAGCCCAATTCATCTGAACGCCTGTTTACCATTGCTCCGTGTAGGCGATAACTCTTGACGTGCATTAGTTTGGTCTATTCTTGTGCATGATTTTCATAGCTAGAAGCTTCATTATCATTCAAAATCCTTTGTCATTAATGGTGTGAATTATGTATGCTCTCTTGTCACATACTACACCATACTTATTATTCATCCTTATGAACAACCTTTTGTCATTGTCCTTCCCTCTGAATTATTGAGTCGGATTGACCCTTGCTTTGGGAAAGATGGTGATTTACAATATGAAATCAACCATGATGGGGACCTTTTCATCTAGCCATAGATACCCCTTGTGAAAGCATGAAAGAAACTATTTCACCCAGGAGTTAACCTTTAGCGAACACCTAAAATGTGGCATGTGGGTGATGACCAACAACGCTAACTGTTACAACCCCAATGCCCATTACAATGGTTCAATAGTGACGAGACCTCTGTCATCATGTGCTTGATGTTTGTAGGTCTCCTTAGTGTATTCTATATATTCCATTATGTCGTGATCACTATATTGTAGCTTCTGCAGATGTGGAACAATGTTCATCGTGACATGCACGTCCTTTGGCATTGCCGACATCTTGATGTTTTATTTATGATTCTTGCTAATACAAACCATCGGTGCTTCTTGATTCTGCAATGGTACATAGAATGGGATATCATCATCTATTGTCCCTTTCCGCAATGTGGCTTCCTCCCCTCCCGTCATCGATGGGAAAGCTTCTGTCACTGCTTCCCTTTTTGAACTACAAGTTGATTTAATCCGTCATGTTGGAGAGGTTGGGAGATTTGCACCCCTTTTCTTCTATGGTGGTCATGTTAATACATCCTGAATATATGGGTTCTATTATACTATTGACACACTGTGCAGTGGTGATACTTGCATGTTTCCGCTCGAAATGATTTGCACCATAGCTACCTTTCTACCTCTTTGTCACTCGTTGCTACTCTCCTAAAATTTCCTTTGCTCTAACTTGTTCATGCACTTATAATAATGGTTCAATTCATGCATGCCCCATGGTTAATTCTATATAGCCTCTGTTTCTCCTGTGTGAATGATTTCAATCATCATATCCAAATCCATTGAAGATTGACCAAATCTACCATCGATTATGAAAATCAATAGTCTAATTTCTCCATAAATGTGCATATTTCCCACTTGTGTTTTATCCTATCAGGTTTAATTACTACATTTATTATCTAATTTGAATAGGTTGTGCCTCTTTCGACATCACCAATCTCCAGCTAGTTCTAGTGTAGGTGTCCTTAGCTCTTCAATGAGCTCACCAGCTTAGCATTTAGCCTTTCCAAGCTCTTGGATGGCCTAATAAACCCAATCTGTGTTGGCTTGGCTGATCTGTTGTTCGCCTGATAAACCCAACTGTGTTGGCTTGGCTGAACTATGTATCCTTGTTGTTTTGTTATCCTTGGCTATGTGTAATCCTACTAGTTTTTTATTCCTTGGG
>LPNX010189603.1:16437-158610 GCA_001517045.1 Pseudotsuga menziesii
AATATCTGAAACGATGACCAGAGCATAAACACATGAATTTTGATCATCTAATGCTATATTCCAGATACGAGGAAGAAACAAAATGGAGTGTTACACAAGGGAAATACAATCATATAAAGAAAGAAGAACAGACTATAATATCAATGACACATGAATCTCTGACAAAAAATCTCATGCATTCACTTTGTTATTCCAAAAACAGATATGTTCTCCAAAATTATTCACCCGATGGGTTCCAACCCCCATCTCCTAAAAAAGATGCATATTTATACATAAAATGATAGGCCTTCCAATAAGAAGATCAATAACAGAATGATCGGCTTAATTTAGAGTTTGTAACTGAATTCCTAACCCCTAAGAATTTTGTTACAACTCCAATCCTAACATATCATAAAGTACAAATCAACTTGATAACAACTTTCACCCATCAGCTCCATGCCTTTTCCCCATCAGCTCCATGCCTTTGCCCCATCAGCTCCACGTATTTGCCCCATCAGCTCTTCAGTGCATGACACCTGTTTCTGGGGATGAAGAATATACTTTGTCTTTCCAAACCGCTCCACAGCTTTCCATTGCTTTGAACTTGGGGTGTCACATTCCATCATTTCCTGAATTGCTACTTCAAGCTCCATATATGCTTCATAGGACTTCTTGGGCAATATGCTTCTGATGATGGTGAACTTCTGTAGAATCTTGAAATCTTCTGTTAGCATATCCACAATGGTCTTCCCTGTCAGGATTTTCTCCAAATCATTGAATTTGGAGTGGTCCATGCGGCACTAGACAAGCAAGTTATGATAATGTTCCTGTGAGAACATCCGTCCCTCTCCGTCCCAGAAAGAAGGAAATCCGTCCTCGAATAGTTCTCTAAACTCCTGTTTAAAATTATTAACCTGCAAAAGTAATCCTTCTGATTTATCTTGGACCGTTTTGATTAAGTGATGCTTGTAGATGATTTTCTTTGCCCACATCACTATTGATACTCTGTCCTTTATGCCCATCTCGTGCAATTTTTGATATGTCAGTGAATTCAGAAAATTTAGTGTGTTCTGAGCTGTAGCAAGAGGTCTTTTCTCCATATGTTCATTTACCAGTTTTAATCTCTGGTGAGCCAAATTTATCATTATATTCAAATTATCAATAAAATTTAGATAGTGCCAGAACTTGGTGATCTCTATACACAAGGTATCCCAAATGATATGTTTTTCCCCTTGAAGAGGGCCTTTCCTGATGCTTTTCTCCTTTAGCTCGTTGAACTTTTTCTGCAACTGATTTCTGTCCTGTAATATTTGCTTTCTACTTTCATTTACTTTGGCCAATTCAGCTTTTACCTTTTCATTCTCTGCCTTCAAATCTTTGATTGCTTCTTCTTTCAAGCTCACCTGGGACATTGGTACCAACAAATCATCGGTAGAGAAATCATCTAATGGCTTCTGGATATTCACAATAGACAAGTCCTCGCCAGTGGGAGTTTGGCTCATCAACTCCTCCATAATCTCCTTCTCTTCATTCTGATCTTTTCTCATCAAGGAGATTTGGAATAAAAGTTCCTCCCTTTCGGCTTCCCACCCGTCTTTTTCTTCCTGTAGCTCCCCAGCTCTTCCTTTATACTCCATCATCTCTTGATGGACTTTATCCTTCTCTTCTTGGAGAGCTAGTACCTCAGATGACTGAACATGTTCAGCACCTGGGATCTTCAGCTTCTTCTTCAGGACCTGGAGTGCATTGTCTTTTTCCTCTAACATCCTCTTGACTACCTGGGTACTGTCTGAACTAGCAATGTCTGTTTGCAACTTTCTAATCTGAACAACATTTGCTTTATTTTCCACTCTCTCATGTTTCAATTGAGTTTCTAATTTTCTATCAAAACTTGCAATTTATTAATCCTCACCATGGCTTGTAGTAAGTCTGAGTAGATGATATCACTGGTCTGTTTGTGAAGTTGAATTTTATCCGGAGTGCTGATTTTGTCTAGCCGGATCACCTTTTTAGACATCTTCTTGTCGCTTACCATAGCCATTTTAAATGTATTTTTCTCAGCATCTCTAGCAGAGACTAGAGAGGTTTTTGAACTGTACAAATTTCTCACCCTCGGGAGCAAATTTCTCGTCTCCTCCGTAGATTGTTTCCTCTTTTCCATGTAGCTAGCTTTGAGCTCTTCCTTCGACTTAAACACGTGGCATAATTCCAAATTGTCTACATCACCCTCCACATTTTTAAAAGAGAATTGACTTACTTGCACCGCTTTCATGGGAACTAGGGCAACCCTTTTGGAACCATCAGAAACTTCCTCATCTGCAATTTCACCACTTTCAAGCAGCTTTTCCTTTTTACGAGGCCCATCTTCGTCTACATCCATACTCTCAGTTTCATACAAACTCCTCTTGACCACAAGACCAGCACCTTTTGTTATTTGGGTTGCTGTGACAGGTATAGTATGTGTCTCTTCATCAGACTTTGACCAGTCAGTACACTACATCAAATTGGCCATTTCAGCTAAACCCTCAATAGCCTGATACTCAAATGGTTTATTCTTGTTGGCCTATTTTCTCAATGAGATCACATGGTGGGGGTCGTAATTCACATTTAGATCTTTTATGAAATCCATATTCTCCAACAACTTTTCTATAAAAGCCGAGGCACCCTTACTTTTAAAAATGAAGGTGCCAACCTTAAACGGAAACTTTATGTTTGAAGACTTTTTGAAAGCACAAAAATGTTCCTCCTCAGACAGCAATCTCTGTCTCATGAATTCTAGTGCGAAGATCCTCGGGGTTAAAAAGGATGGTAGCCTATAAGGCTGACCGGTAAACCCATATATTCTTAACACAGTATAATCTTTGTACAGAAACCAATCTCCAGCCCGATCCTCTGGTGAAGACTGCATTAAATTTCTCATTTTGTCCAGGACGCGGGGCAATTCCTCATTAAACATCATTTTGTACATCTCTAACATGATCGAATTAGCAAATTCGAACATGTTGATTTGCTTAGGCAAATCAGAAGAGCATAGAGTACTCAAAAACTTCAACTCAGTGATATTGGAGCATAACAGCATATTAAGTAAGTAAGTCTGGAACCTAAAAAACTGAACCTTTGGAAACTCGCTTAGCTAAAGATGGATTGCTTCGGCTAGGTATTCGTCTAGACTAAAAACTGTGGTTGACTGAGACTCAGAAATAGAGGAACTTATTCTCAACAAAAATCTGAGAATGACCTCGCCCACATGACAATCATCATCCAAACCTAGTACTTGACAAACTAAAGAAATGACTAATTGGACTTCGCTCTTGAAAATATGTACAGTGTAGGGCAAGAATATACCATCTAAAGACTGACCATCATTTAAAACACTAGACAAGAATTTGCAGCGGGTTTCAGCTTCACACTTCTTATATAATTCGATCAGGGTTGACTCATTTACTGCTTCACGACTATCTGGGTAATCTTCAGGTAAACTAAGGTTTTCTCTGATGACCATGGCATCGACTCTACAAAGTATTCCTGACGCAGACCGACTCACAATAATCCTCTGAGAAGGAGAATAGTTTATAGCACACCACTCTGCGAACTCTGGGAAGTGGAGGGTTTGCTCAATAGCGAAATAGTACAGAAAAGATTTGCAAACATTCAATACATCGTTCCCTCGTGAATGGTAATACCATAACTTCTCCTTACTGATAGACACGCTCCCTACAGATAGGAAGGGGTCGCACACGCTCCTATCTCTGTCTACTAAAAACTCTTCTCTGTCATCTACGACCTGACCAGACACTTGAATTTCTTTCCCCTGGTCCATTACTGAATTTACAATGGTAATTTGGACGGAGGAATTACAGAATTATAGGGTTTAAGCTTTACCTGGTTGACTATAGAGGCGTGTGCTCGGAGCATGTCCGAAACTGACAAATGGAAGCTGGAAACTGACAAATGGAAGTTGACAAATCATCCAGTCCTTTTCACCCGTCCCAAGCGAATAAAATAACAATGATACGGGTCAACCTTGCCTTTATAGGCCACTTTTGTCTCTGGAGCCTACCACAATTCACCACGTGGACAACAATTTATTTTCCGCAACCACCATCTATTCCTATCTGCCGCGCACTTCTATTCCCCAGATTCATTTAAAACCGTTGATTTGATTCCTCTTTAATTCTCAACCTTTGGATCACGTGCCACGTACCTCGCTCCGCTAGGCATCCCCGTCATAAACAATGTGCAAGTCTCCGCCCCAAAAGCATCTCCAACCGTCGATGCAATCGCTTCTCATCACTCCACCGTTAGATCGGGAAAGAGATATTCGATTCCACTGAGCTTCCCAACCTTATCCTTCGGGAAAATTCATGCTCCGGAATTTCCTATAGCCGTAGATGCAATCATCCTTTATTTGTGAGCCGTTGGATCGTGTGGCATCTACCAAATTCCGCTGGGCTCCGTCACTTTAACCATCGTGCAGCTCTGATCTCCGGAATTATTCTCAGCCATTGATGTGATACCCCTTTAACTTTCCACCGTCGGATCATATGCCACGTACCAAATTCCACTGGGCACTTTGGAATTATCTGCCGCGCAAGTTCACTCTCTAAAAATCATAATAGCCGTTGATTTGATTCACTTTGATTTTCAACCGTCAGATCGATCACCGGATAACTCATTCCGTTGGGTGCTTTAGGTTTATCGTTCATGCAGGTTCTAGTTCCGGAATCAATCTCAACCGTGGATGTGATCCGACTTCACCTCTCCGCCATTAGATTGAGTAGCATGTACCCGATTTCGCCGGACTGAATTACTTTAACCAACATGCGATTTCACAAGGCGGATTAAATGTGGACGGCAGATCTGCCCGAAATAGATTAACGGCCTTCGATCTGTGCACCCGATGAACGTCCAGACATACATTATCTCCCTCACAATTTTGAAGAGTGGAGAGGATATCGGCCATTGATTTTATTCCTTCACCCACCGTGGCTTAGGATCTTTGGTAACTTAATCGCCTTTTTGCCTATCGCCCCATTCTTACAATATATGCTTTGACCAAAGTTTGGTAAACACTTGTTGTTTCTCTTCCACCATGGTTTTTTATCCCCTTGCTAAATAATGGTGTTAACACTTTGTAGCACTTTGAAGCCACTACCCTTCCACCATTGTGGATGAAGAATCATTATCTTTCCAGCCATTGTGAATCGCTATATAGATGTAACACTTGATCGTTCTCATCCTTCTGTTTCATTTATTTGAATGTATAACAACATCCTCTATTGTAGTGAACTGTGTAATCATTATTTTCAATATGCGGGTATTCTGTGCAATATTTAGAGCTGTGACATTGTTCTCATCTGTGGCTATAACATTAACATTTTCTTCATTACTGCTGTGACTTCCTTTTATTCATCCTGCTGTGGCTTTTCCTGTGAGTAAAGCATTCAAAGTTTGGCATATGGAAACATTCAGACTGTATAGCAAAACTGGCTAACAAAATCCCCCTTTGACATGATGACAAACTTTGAAAGCTTTCTCCCCCTTTTGACATCCATGGCAAAGATAGAAAGAGAACTCCCCCTGTGAATATGTCTCCCCCTGTCACTGTTTCAATCTATACAGAATGTGTCTAGAAAACAAGAAAGCAGAAGCTGTAATCATATGCCAACAAGAAATCAGAGCCATAAAGATCTTGGCAACCTGTAATGTGAATGAGAATATATTCATAGGGAACAAACCCCCAGCTGAGCTCGAAGCATTTCAAATTGAGATTTGGGCAATGGATTAGTGAAAATATCAGCAATCTGGTCTTTTGTTCCAACAAATTCAAGCTTAATAACTTTGGATAGCACCTGCTCTCTCAGAAAATGATATTTGATGGGTATGTGTTTAGTCTTTGAATGCATCACTGGGTTCTTTGAAATGCTTATTGCACTTGTATTATCACGGAAAATGGGAATGGGATCATCATTCTGTATGTGCATATTCTTCAACATCTGCTTCATCCAAAGAATCTGGGTGCAGCATCCTGCTGCTGCTATATACTCTGCTTCAGTTGTAGATAATGAAACATATGATTGTTTCTTATTGGACCAGCTTACCAAACAACCTCCAAGAAAGAAGGCAGCACCACTGGTACTTTTCCTATCATCAACACATCTAGCCCAGTCAGCATCAGTGAATGCATATAATTCCAGAGAGTTATCTTTTGGATACCATAAACCATGATTTGTTGTTCCTTTTAAGTATCTAAAAATCCTCTTTACAGCCAACAAGTGACCATTCTTAGATGAAGCTTGAAATCTTCCAACCTGACAAACAACATGCATAATGTCTGGTCTAGTTGCTGTAGCATAGAGTAGACTACCAATCATAGATCTGTATATAGTCTAATCTACATCTCCAGAGTCATCATCTTTACTGAGTTTACATCCAGTGACCATAGGTGTACCAACTGGCTTACAGTCCTCCATTTTGAATTTCTTTAACATTTCATTAATGTATTTAGTCTAAGAGATAGAGATACCTATGTCACATTGATTGATTTGTAATCCAAGAAAGAACTTCATTTATCCTAGCATAGACATTTCGAATTCCTGCTGCATGCTTTCAGTGAACTTTGTGCTCAGTCTATCATTGTCACTCCCAAAAATTATGTCATCAACATAAACTTCTATAATAATTAGACTGTTATTCTCTTCTTTAATGTACATATTACTATCTATGTGACCTTTCTTGAATCCTTGCTGCATCAAGTAGTTATCTAGTCTGGAGTACCATGCCCTAGGTGCTTGCTTTAATCCATATAATGCTTTCCTCAATCTGTAAACAAACTGTGATGCATCCTGTACATGAAATCCTTCTAGCTGCTCCATGTAGACTTCCTCTTCCAAATCACCATTCAGAAAAGCCGACTTCACATCCATTTGGTAGACTTTGATTTGTTTGGAGCTGGCATATGCTAAGATCAACCTTATTGCTTCCATTCTAGCAACAGGGGCAAATGTTTCACTGTAATCAATCCCTTCTACCTGTGCATAACCTTCGCAGACTAGTCTTGCTTTATTTCTGGTTACTTTTCCTGTATCATCCAGTTATTCCTGAACACCCACTTTGCTCCTATTACATTTTTGTTTGCAGGTCTGGGAACTAGTTCCTAGGTATGATTCTTTTCGATTTGACTAAGCTCTTCCTTCATAGAATTTACCCAATGTTCATATTTGATAGCCTCATTCATGTTTTTCGGTTCAGTCAGAGAGAGAAGTGATACCTGCTTTTCAAGGATGGGTTGCTGTCTTTTACTTCTTGTCTCGACACCTGAGTTTTTATCCCCAATAATTAATTCTTCAGGGTGATTTTTCTGTATTCGATTATTTGGAGATTTTGTTGAAATTGCATTTTTTGAAGGACTGGAGCATTGTTCATCATCACATGTAGATCTGTCATTGTCATCATCCTTAACCTCTTCTATTTCATCCTCTTCATCATCTGACCTGTGCTTGTCAAATATATCATGAATCTCAAACTCCTTTTGCTTAGTCTTTGTTTTTAAGAATGCCGATTCATCAAAAGTTACATCTATTGCTTCAACGATATTTCTTAGTCTAAAATTATAGCATTTATATGCTTTTCTAGAACAGGAGTAGCCAAATAATACTCCATCATTGGTTCTAGAGTCTAATTTTCCCAAATGAGGATCTACTCGTTTGATATAACACTTACAACCAAAAATCCTGAAATATTTAACGATGGCTGGTCTTCCTTTCCACATTTGATATGGCGTGACAAACTGATTGTTTCTTAGCAGACATCGATTCAGAATGTGAACTGCTGTGTGAATAGCTTGAGGCCAAAGCACATTACTCAACTTTGCTTCATGGAGCATGGTTCTAGCCATCTCTACTACTATTCTGTTTTTCCTTTCTACTACCCCATTCTGCTGAGGTGTTTTAGTCACAGAGAAGTGTCTCTTTATCCCGTTCACATCACAAAATTTGTTAAATTCATTTGACATGTACTCTCCTCCATTATCAGATCTCAGGCACTTTATTTTCTTGTCACATTCATTTTCAACAAATTCTTTAAACGTTTGAAAATAGTCAAAAGCTTCAGATTTCTTTTTCAATAAGTAAAGCCAAGTCATTCTAGTGTAATCATCCACAAATAATAAGAAATACTTTTCTCCTTTCATCCCTTTTGTTCTCATGGGCCCACAAATATCAGTATGCACTATCTCAAGCGGTTTAGTTGTGGAGTATTCTTTTGTTTTAAATCTGGCTCTTGTTTGTTTCCCATGTTGACATTGCTTGTACACTGAACTTGAGAGATTCTTTAAAGATGGTAAATCTCTTACAGCTTCATTCTTACTCACATTGATCAGATTATCAAAATTGATGTGACCTAGTCTCTTGTGCCACAACCAGCTTTCATTCTCATTACTAAGACAGCATTCATTCTTTTTCTCATCCAGAATATAGACATTGCTTGCACATCTTATGGCTGTACCTATTATTTTATCTATTTTCACACCTCTGATTTGACATCCATTTGAATCAAATATCATGTAGCATCCCTTATCACATGTTTGACTAACACTTAGCAAGTTGTGTTCCATGTCTTCTATCAACAGGACATTTTCAGCCAAGTTTTTCTTACTGTTTAAACATACAGTCCCTCTTCCAATTATTCTAGCTGTCTGATCATTCCCAAATGTGACAGACCCCTCTTTTCCTTTGTCTAGTTTGATAAACAAATGTTTACTTCCTGTCATATGTTTGGAGCATCCCCTGTCTATTATCCATTTGATTTTATGTTCAACTTGCAGGGTACATTACATTGTTCAGCCTTCAGATTTTCTGTCTTCCTTTTCCAGATTTGAGTTGGCTGATGAGTATAGATGGTTTTACTAACTTTCTGAAAGTTAGTAGGACAATTTCTTGAAATATGGCCAAAATTTTGACACTTATAGCATTATGTTTCATGATTAAGAACATCAAACCTATTTCTGTTTTGACTTGTCAAATCTGTCCTTTTTTCATATCCATGTCTGGGCTTCTCTTAACCATTATGTTTAGATATCTTTCTTGAAAACTTATCACAAAATGCAGCCTTGTGTCCATAATTGTAACAAAAAAAACAATAGCCATTGAATTTGTATTGATACCTGTCAGGTGTTCTTCTCTGAATATATGGTCTTGACTTTTCTTCCTGTTTCTCAACAACTGAATTCTTATCAGCCCCTTTCTCATTCTTCTTTTCTGTACCTGTTGCTTTCACATCTGAACTAGAACACTCATTAGTCACTGTTGCCTTATAACCAAGTCCAGTTTTATCATTTACAGATCTCTGACTTTCTATTATCTAAACTAGAATTGATGAATTGTGATTCATGTTACTTTCCTGAACCTTCTTCCTTAATAAGACAACTTCTAATTTCATCTTTTCAATCTCTTTATCCTTTTCAATAATAAATTTATTTAGATATTCTTCAATGGTTCTAGCTTCTTCCAGCTTTAGTTTTAATTCACTCATCATTTCTTCAGTGCTTTCAAATGAATCATTTGATTTTTTCAACTCATCCTCAAGTTCTTTAACATTTCTCTTAAGATGTCTACATTCTTTTCTTTCTCTTCTTAAATCACATAGAGCACTTACCAATTCTGCTTCCAAATCCACTTCACCATCTTCTTCCTCTTCAGACTGGTATTTCTGATTTTCCAAAGCCATAAAGAGATTCTCATCTGACTGATCATCGCTTTCATCGAAATCAGATATATCACTTTCTTCTTTAGTAAATAAACTCTTCTTCTTGAAAGTACATTTATTGAAAGACTTCTTGTATTTATTTTTGTATTGCTTTGGCTTTTTACTGCTTTCTTCCTCATTGTCAGAGTTCTTACTATATGGACATTTGGAAGCAAAGTGGCCTATTCTACCACATCCAAAACATTTCAAAGGAAGCTTACCTTTGAACTTACTTGTACCTCTTTTCAAGTTCTTGACAAAAAAAATTTCTTCTTCATCTTCTTCTGATTTTTCAGAATGGTTCACTTCTTCTTATTTCTTCTTCTTCTCCTTCTTTGCTGCTTTGAATGCTGCTTCTTCCCTGGAAGAAGTCTCACCAGAAATTCTCATTTCATATGCAGTCAGTATTCCACTAAGTGTATCCATATCTAAGGTATCTAAATCTGCTCTTTCTTCTAATGCAGAGACCTTAGGATTAAATCTAGCAGGAAGAGATCTAAGAACCTTTTGAACAAGATCTTCATCTTTAATCTTTTGTCCTAGCCCTCTCATGGTATTGGAAACTTCATCTATTCGAAGGAAATAAGTGGCTATATCTTCAAATTCTTCCATTTTCAAACTTTCAAATTGAGATCTATATGTTTGTAATTTGGCATTTTTAACTTTATCATCCCCTTCATAGACTGTTTTCATTTTGTCCCAAATTTCTTTTGCTGAGAAACAGTTCATTACTTTAACAAATTCTGAAGCTGCTAGGCCTCCTAGAATACCATACATAGCCTTTGAATTACTCTCATAGAGTCTTCTACTTATAGGATCTATTGGGATAGTGGCTGGAGAATTATATGTATTTAAACAAGCTTGTCATACATCAACTCCTTGAGACTATAGAAATAGTTTCATTCTTATACTCCAAAAGGCATAATTGTGTCCATCAAATAAAGGCAGTACATGTTTGGTAAATTCTGATTTCTTGTCCATTATTTAGGCCGATCTAGCTTCCAGTGGTTAAACTGATTTGAAGCAACCTAGCTCCGATACCAATTGTTGGACGGATTAAAGTAACTGAGAGGGGGGGGTGAATCAGTTACATACCAAAGTGCATCTTTTTAAATGATGATTCAAATTTATTATGAACAAATGTTTAAACCATTCAACATATAGCAGCAAATTTAAATTACATTCAACACTCAATCACATCAACGAACACAAGACATAATGTTTTCATGAGGAAACAGTAAAAACTCTTCTTCTTAAGAATGAAAGGTAAGCTCCAACTCCTCTTTACATTCTTTTATTTTACCTGAGCTTCAACCTGGACGAGGCTGCTACCTCTAGAAGCTCCAACTTACAATTATACAAGCACCAACTTGTTTCTATTTTCTGGCAACAACCAGAGGGATGCTACAACACCCCAAAGAACAGGTGATTTATAGAATGAATCAAATCCTTACAACCCCTTACTGTCTATGACTAGGCTTTATAAATCAGCATTTACATTATGAGTCTAAATTAGACAGTATTGCAGATATTCACAACAGATGTTATAACTCTATCTATATACATTTTTCTTTGTTTATCATCAAGACTAAGCACATACAGAACTCACCAAGACTGTCACTGTATCATTCTAATTTTCTTTCTCATCTGGACTATTCATACTCTGCAACTATCATCGTATTCAGCTCTTCAATCCCTTTCTGCAATGTGCTCAATATCTTATCTCGCTTCTTACCTTACTGAACTGGTCGATATATATATATCATCTTATGAGTTCATTTCTCTCTCAGGTTCATCGAAACAACGTACTCAAACCGTTACAGAACCGGATCATCTTCAGCATCCTCAACCCGTTACCGAAATGGTTCAGCTTCAAAAACCTCTGTACACATCCTTACTCTTCAAATCATCATTACCAGCAGTTACTAAACGGTTCGCATTTCAGGTTCATCATACCTATTAATCCGCCTGCTCGAATACTCTTCGAATCCTCAACTGTATCGGGCCCTTCGTATTCTTCTTCAAAGGTTACACTGAAGCAGTGGATGAACATTCGTTTTGGTTTCGATACTTTTCTCCGTTACAGTTCGTTTCACATCGGATGACCTTTGGTTTTTCGCATTGGAGCTTTTTATCATTTCTTTTCCTGCCGTTGCGGAAGGAAAACTGCTTCTTCTTCCGATCAATGCTTTGGCCGTCCACCGTTGCGGACTCGTTTGTTATTTCCATCAGTCATGGGCTTCTTCCCTTGTGGCTGCGGGAAGCCTTTTCCTTCTGGCCATTTAACACTCGTCGTTGCGGAAGGTCGCACCCTTTACACTTCCGTCGTTGCGGCTGCAGAAAGCATCAACTTGTCCGAAGCTTAAAGAGCTCCGACTGCCGATGTGTGTTAACCTTTCTGTCGCGTGTCTGAAGCCTGTTCTCTTCTGCCATTATGGCTGGGGAAGCCTTTTTCCTTTTGATGTTAAAGTCCTCTGATCTCCGATCAAGCTTTTACTACCCGCATCACTTGTCTCTAACCTTTTCGCTTCCGCCGTTGCGGCTCCCAAAGTGGTTAGGCCTCTAAAGTGCAAAGCGATCTGATCTCTGATGTGCTTTGCGTGGCTATATCCTTTTCTTCTTCCACTATTGCAGATAGGAAATCCGTTTGTCTTCCGATGTTAATACCTTTCGACTACCGATCGAGGGTTTTCCTGCCCATGTTTCGCCTGACTTTGGTGTGTTTTCTTTCCATCGTTGTGGATGGTAAAGCCATTTGGCTTCCGATGTAAATCTCTTCCGATCTCCGATGTGCTTTGTAGCACTTTGAAGCCACTACCCTTCCGCCATTGCGGATGAAGAATTATTATCTTCCCGGCCGTTGTGAATCGTTGTATAGATGTAACACTTTATCGTTCTCATCCTTCTGTTTCATTTATTTGAATGTATAACAACATCCTCTGTTGTAGTGAACTGTGTAATCATTCTTTTCAATATGCGGGTATTCTGTGCAATATTTAGAGCTGTGACATTGTTCTCATCTGTGGCTGTAACATTAACATTTGCTTCATTACTACTGTGACTTCCTTCGATTCATCCTGCTGTGGCTTTTCCCGTGAGTAAAGCATTCAAAGTTTGGCATATGGAAACATTCAGACTGTATAGCAAAACTAGCTAACAATATTTAGTCCCATGGAGATAAATTTCATTGGAATTTAATTGGTCATAAAGTTGAAACCCCACTCTAAATTATCAACTATTGACTCCCATGGAGGTCACTCTCATAGACCTGCACGTTTTAGATTTTGATAAGTATACATGTTAAGAATGAGAAGATATCTTGACTATTTGTGCATTAAAGAGAAGATTGTTCCAATTGATTGCTATAATGGAATTTGAAGCACATACTAGGAGGTATAAAATGATGATTCCAGTCATGGCACTTTTTTTATACCCACTAGATGAAAATATTTCTTTTTAATATTTCCTTGGACCCTTACTGCAGATGAGCCTTAAGAAATGCTCATATTTAATTTGAGGTGTTTGGTTCCTGACAAAATTCAGTGTACTCATTACTTTGGAAATGTCATGCTAATAATGAAATGGAAATCAGAAACCATGAAGCTCAAAGAATGCATCTATGCAACATCTAAAGCTAAACTTGTGCCATACATGATTTCTAGCCAGGACGTGTTCATTTTTCCCATTGTTGAGATGCCATTTGAAAGACACCTCACTGCTTCCATCAACTTGTGGGGTTGGTACTCTAATTATGGAGCTTGCTACGTCCATATCTCTTTAATGTGTTAACATTCAGCTCCACCGTCACTTCCAGGCATGTAAAACACTCCATTTCTAATAAAATAGAAGTCTGAGTGTTATTTGAAATTAATGTTTGTGTGTTATTTCTGTTATGAAACATTTATATGCATAATAAAATTACACATGCTGCCACATGAATAGATCCCATTTAATGAACAATCCAATGCAAAAATATCTTGTGCGAAGGGTATGAAAATAGTTCATAGTAAGCTAAAACTAATAGCATTTCAAGTGTTTTAATAAATGTATAAATCAAAGAAGCAATTATTGGGTATGATTTATGTCAACATTAACACAACAGTGACCTTCTAAACTCAACCATTGGAAATAGTAAGTTACAGCACATTGTCTGCAAATTGTTTATCGAAATTTGTCAACCAAATACATAGTGAATGAACTTAGATTTGATTCCTTACTAAGTACCATCTACAAAAGCATTAATTTGGTGGTCCAAGACACAGGGATATTCATTTGTATGAGTTAAATTCATGATGTTTGCAACTCCCCACAAGATCTATAGGTTCAAAAATATTCAGCAGTTAAGAAGTTGAATGGACACCTGAGTAGTGTGTTAGGTGATCACAACACTCACAGTACCTTTAACTTTCCAAATTGATCATGGTGGGAAAAAAATTTAGTCCATATCAACGGGCCATTACAGAAACGCCTTCCCAGAAAGTCCATGTGCATGTCGGCCATAAGAGCCTCCATACCTCTTGAGTGAATGGGGAGATTCACATAGGGAGCAGACCTGGGGACCTTAATTCCCTCATTTCAGTAAATTGGCCCATGTGAGAATTTTGTTGAGTGTGAACCAGAGGAAAAGAATTGATTTTGAGGGGGCTGGGAGCTTCCATAATTTTTTCCACCACCATTGGGTATTGTCTGTGTCATCATTTTCTGTAACTTTGTAACCCATATTTACTTGGTACATGCCACCTGATGTGTTTTTTATCCAGTATAAAGAGTCCATATCCTCAGATAGTGAGTTGTGACTTCTTTTAAGCTGAATATGTACTTGTTCAAGAAATATTCATTCTACCCATGCAATCCAATGCTTTGTGCTGATACCCAGAGAAAGTTTTCAAATTTAAATTTCAGGAATAGATGGTCCTCAAGCAATCGTTATGCACCATGGTGCATAGAGGATACAAATTCCAAAAGACTTGATTCATCTAAAAATTCTATAGAGTTTGATTTGATACTTTCCCTATTTGAGGAACGTGCTACCAATAGAACTTCCCATTCACATCAATACTATGAATTTCCTCTAGAATGAGCAGTCTCAGCTCTAATTTTGAGGAATCTCTTGTAGATAAATTTGTCGTTGAATTATTTCTATTTCTCTAATCTACTAGTATCATCCTATAGCTGCTTCTTTTTCCATGAATAAATGACAACCTGCGTAACATACTAACCTCCATGTTGAATTTATGTATTAAGATTGCTGGAAACACTAAATTAGATGACACCTACTAGAGAAACTCATTGACGGTGCATTCATGATGATGACACAACAATTATTGCACTCCACACTTTTAGAAAAGAATCATTCTAGCATTTCTTCTTTAATAAATCTCTCAATAGACGCCTAAACTGCTAGAAACTCACCATATCTGTCCTTTACTTAGTCTAAAATTGGCTATTTCATGTATATCGACAAAAGGTAAATCACTCCTAATCTAAACTTTCCAACAAATCTCAATTTAAGAGGAATCTTTCTCCAAAATATATTTCGTGGAATTTTTACCCAAGGAAATCGAATCGCATGAAAGAATTGGATAAAGGATGATTAGGCTTTAAAATCTTGATAGGATCAGGAAGATTGCTAAATATGAAGGTAGTCAACTTAGCTTTTCTTCTTGGCCATGTTAGCATTATGAATCTTGCTAAGGTCCATTTGGATTGGGAAGAATTAGCACAGTTAGCAAACATGGGTACATGGAAAACCAGTGAAAAATGACAACTAAACATAGCGATTCAAATTAGGGTTTTGGAAATCAATTTAGGGTTTTAGGATAATGCAATTTTGGAACTTCATATAAATAGAAAACATTCCAACTAGCTTCCATGTGTCACACTGAGAGAACAATTCACTTACTCAATGCTGCACTTGACTCGTCGTCCTTCACCCACTGGAATCCTAGAAATCACTCCACTATGGCATACTTGGAAACTTGACTTCACATTATAACTGCTAAATATATACATGTCCAAAAAATTAATCTAGCTCTGAAACGTAGAAAACTTTGGAGAGGCTGAAAATGAAGATAACGAGTCACGACTATGAGAATGCTACCAAATATGGAATATGTAAAAGTAGACACTGCAAAATGTAGCAATATTTACATGCCAATGAAAGCAGTCCCATTAGAATTTATTCTGTTTAGAATTTATATCAGAGTAGGACTATCGGACATGATAGGAGCACTATGTTCATTGCTTAGAGCTTAAGGTTTAATTACCACTTATGAGCCACATGATTGCCAGAAACTTCCATAGAGCATTTATGTGTGTTGTGGGATGCATGTCTTTCATACTAGCTGTATACATTTGTTTTAGCTTTGGGGATTGTTATAGTGGCCCCATTTCCCTATTCATTATATTAATAACCTTTTTTTGAACATGCTTCTGCTTTTCAGTTATAAAACATTGAAAATAGATATTTTTACAAAAGGAAAAATTCAATAGATAGAACACCACCACAAGGAGAAACATCAAATAAAATAGTAAACCCCTATCTGAAAGCTGAACTCCTACCATCAGAGAATTCAAAATCAAGTGGCCAACCTATTGCAAAACTTTATTTTATAGAGAAGTGAGGTTGGCCTCAAACACTAACACTAGCAGTCCAAAACATTCTCCCTTTAGAGAACCACAAGGTGTCATGCAAGGGAGCAACATGACCCTAAAAGCGTAAATCAGTTGCTAAGATGTTCATAACAAAATCTAGAGCTTGAACAGGGGTCTCTACAACCACCAAAACTGAACTCCAATCAATATCGTACCCACACTCAAATGTTGTGTAAGTATGTTGGGGGATTTATTATTTTATGATAGTTATGAGGTAAGGGAAGGAGAAAAAATAGATGCATGTTGAGGGTTTTTTCTTGTAATTATGGTACAGGAGATAAGTTACAGGATACTCCCTTTTGAGGGTAGGCCTATTTTTCAGAATACTTTAGATATGCTTGGATATGCTAGGGTTATGTCCAAACTATATATCCTTGTTGTGTATGGCTTTGCTGCCTCTAGAAGGTATTGCATCTAACTTGAACACAGGCCATGAGTGTGGCCTTTTTGGGATCGTCCTAGTTGTCTCCCTAACTCAAACTACAACATAAATAATTGTAAAAAAGGATGGAGTAGGTAATCTATTATAAGTTGATCTAGTCCTCCCTCCAAGTAATGACTAAACCAAACTGTAAAGACCTTGATAAAAGTTGGGTAATTTTTGGAAGTTGGAACTGACTGGTTATGTCTTTTTGGTTGGGGAAAGTTATCAAACACTTAAATGCACATATCTATATGTCACTGTATAAACCCAATAATCCATATCGGAATATTAATGTTAACTGTCACGTGGCTTGGGTGCTATCTTCTATCAAACACTTTGTCGTATCTCTATCTAAACTAATTTTTGGGACTGACTCTTTGTCTTAGAGAATGCAATGATTGTTTCATGATTCATGTGTCATCATATTTGTATCAAACAATGTGTATGTAAAGATTTCATATACATGGAAAACCAAGACATTCACTACATGATAAGAAAAATAAATGTAGTCTTCATTGAAAATTCAAAACAATAACAATGCATACTAGGGACTAATTTTTAAAGGGGATTTTCATATATGTAACTTATTTGAAATGAAAACCACTTAATTTTAAGATAAATATTCTCAAACTGATAATGACTAGGACTAATTAATTTTAAGATAAATATTCTCAAACTGATAATGACTAGGACTAATGGCATGACCGAAATATGGTACACAATAGTAGAAATGTCTTACACAAGGTACGGTCTCTTTATGTCAAAGGTACAGGTTGAGGCATCCCTTTTTAAAAACTTCAAAACTGATATGAACCTTGACACCAACCTATCCTTAGAAAATAATTGAGGACATATTTCTAATCATCCACAGTGTTGTTAGTATCCCACACACATTTACCAAGTCTTCAACCAAACTCAAAGAAGTGAAAAATTTATACTTTGATTTGGTTAGGGAAATTACAAAGTATGTGAGGAAAATAGAGGGGGGCATGTATATGTACATTGATTGTAATGTTTAGTGTCATTCTAGAAGGTTCTTTTTTATTTTATTTTTTTGGGCTGACTAGGGTATGGCCTAAATAGTAATGAAATCAGCCACTTTGGCTCAATATATACAGGTGGAGTTGTCCATGCCTGGCTTGGCTAATTTTAGAACAAACTAATTCAAAACCAGTTGAAAAAACTGGTCCAGATAGGTTTGAGTGAAAATAGGTCAGAACTAACATTTTTATATGCACCATCTTTCTTTTCACTGCTAGATGTAGAATATTGTTGTTTTATTTTTTGGTATATTTATTGACTTCGCAATATATGATAAGATTATATTAACAACAAAAGAAAATAGACAGCTTGGCTATTGAAATTTAGAAAATTCTGTTAGTACATATATATAAGGCCTAACCAAATTTTGAATCTATAACAATATTAAAATCTTTTGAGGGAAGAATCAGAAACATAAATATAATTCACTAATTTACCCAGTATTATATTTAAACTTAACATGCGTTGTTAATGGGCATCATTAGGATGGTTACAAGCCTTCCACCTATTCTTATGGCAATTTAAATAAGTATTAATTTTTATAATATTTAGAGAGATCTCATAACGCAACATAAATGTCTTGAATATGATTGGTTAGAAATTTAATTAGTTCATCTTCTTGGTTTTCAATGTGAAATCACTCAATGGTAGGTCAAGACAAATATATTTTTATTCTAGTGGTAATTGGATGCTAGAAAAGCACGGAGTGTTATGTAAACCATTTTAAATTACAAAAAGATAAGATTTGTCTCATGTTTGTTTCATAGATCTTAACTCATCTGTTGTTGAAGAAATATTTCAGGATTATAGGGTGCACACAAATGAAATTCATTCAAAGAAGGAGAGATTAATGATCCATCTTCATGTATTGTCACAAATCCCTGAGAGCTAGAATAAGCCAAAATATAGTGATACTAAAGCTAGTTAGTTTTCACGAGCTCTAAAGAAGGTAATATTCTCCTGTTGTTTGATTAATATATTTTTTCATTTGAAGTTGCATTTGGAAATTCATTGTCAAAAGTATCTTGAACTGGAATATTTCGTTAATCCACTCACTTTCCTATTCTCCTGCATGTACATGCACATGCACATATGGGGTCATGTTTACTGTTACAGTCACAGTCATCTCCATGCCAACGCTAGGAATCCTCCAAGTCTGCTTGAATTCCGTAGCTTATTACATAACTAAAATAAAACCAGGTGATTTAAAATAATGTTATCGTCATGTAGGTTCCTTTCCTTGTATGGTCAAGTTTCATCCCAGAAAATTAGTGTGAGGTGAGCTTGAACATTTTCATCCCTCGCTACTAAGCTAAAATTGAGTCATATTGGTTGGAATCTTCATGTACTAGTGGAATACCGAGGTAATTATATTTATAAGTAATGTGGTTAAGTTCTCAAATGGAAATGGGTGGGTGAGTGGAATCCACATGAGTCTCTTAGCAAGGGATTCCATAGTTGTTGTGCTGATCAGGATCATGCATGCAAGGAATGGCATGATATGTTGCAGGTGAATCTAGGCAAGGATGTAAACTCATATATTATAGCTTATAATTTTGTATGGCTTGTACCCTCAAAGGACATGACATGACACAAGCTTTAATCCACTACATCAAAACATTTGGATCGACAGGAAGGTTAGTCAATTATTTAGTTTAAATGGTTTTAAATTTGAGCATCTTTTGCATTGGCTTACAAATATAGTCAAGCTGAGAATAATATTATACTGCAACTGTAGTATATCTGATTAGAATTTTATTTATTTTTCTACATGATTTATGTTAGTTTGCAGTAAAAAATCTCTTTTTGTATAAAAATAAAAAATTTCAAAAAAGTTTGCTTTGTAGGTCAATTGTACTCTTTGAAATATCCCCTTCAACATGTAACCATGGATCTGGTTAGCTCCCCAAAATATTTGGATATTATGAAAAATATCAAATAGAGGGCCTTTTAGCTAGAGCTTAAACTTTACCCTAGGAATAGTTTTCCATCGTCTTCTAATCAAAGGCTATTTCTGAAGTACTTATACAAATTATGTTGATTGGTAGTTAAGGGAAGGAAACAGAGGGTAAGAGAATTTAATTTCTGAATTTTAAAGAAGCAACATCTCACTTCAAAATTCATGTTACTAAGCTCACATTGGAGTCCATTCAACTCAGTTTCAACTACTCCTATATGAACTCCACCTTTGATTTCTATCAAATAAGCCCACAAATTTCCCACTTGCACTTGGAAATCTTTTGGCATTTTTTTTCCTCTATCAAGGACTTGGATTAACACCATTTCCTGCTGCCTTTGGGGGTGCCATTTATCTTATATGAGAAACATTTTTGGGAAGAGTAGCTACTATTTTTGGAGATGGGTGGGTAAATATGGTTGTGCTCACTTTAAAATGTTATAGCCACACTTGGATTCATGCTAAAGTGAGTGACTGAGCCATTGTCACTAAATGCACTTCCTTTTAATTATCAAGTGTGATGGCCTTCATGTCTCTAACTAACTAGCCAAAGAATTTACTTGATATGAAAAACATTTACCAAATAGATCTCCAATATTTGGCAGCTGAATAGTAACTACCCAAGCTAAGCACAAATTTTCATTGCTTTCACCACAAGGTTCTCATCTTTCTCCATCAAATATTCCTGTAATTATTTAATTTGGATGATTTTGAATTCTCTTGTTGACTAGGCAATACATGAGTTTGTTTAAATTCCCTAAACATGATTGACACTATCCTTTTTAAACAAGTCAAGGATGTGATTAGTCTCTGGTATCTCGTCCTTCATTTTTAAGTGGTAGTTGTTTCATTTTATTTTAACCACCTTTGTTAAGGATTGAAATAACTCCATTTCTCAAATTTGTAATTCAACATTTTTCTATACTTAATAAATCTTAGGATCACATAGTACCGTGCAAAGAGTAAAATGTTATTGACTCATAATGTCAAAAACATTCCTTGAGATCACTTGAGATTAGCACATTACGGTGAACCATTAATCCTTCAAACATTACTGTAGTAAAAACAAACATCAAATCAATTCCAATATTGTATCATTAGTAAGTGTCAAAATTTTCTGACTGTCAAGTGTTGATATAAATTTTCTGAGTGTCAAAATCATACACAACAATCATTTCCAGCTTTGTACAAGTCCTATTTTCGCTTGAAAATAAAGGTATTTCTGAACAGAGGTTTCTTACAATCATTTTTTCCAAGCTTTAGCATCATTATATAGTGCGTTGATGACTTAAAATTATAGTAGTACCCTCTTATTGCAATATGGTGTAAACAATGGCTATTTTGCTTGAATATCATTGTATTCTCATTTAAGGATGTTTCTTCATGTTCTCTTATCATGGGTATCTTAATGGAGTATGATTAAATATCAAACCTTAAACAAACATAATGGTTGCTAGGGAATAGTGATTTTTGTAATCCCATTAAGCCAATTTCTTGAGTTTTGTTCAAAATTCCTAGAGAAGGTTTATGGATGTCATAACATGTTTGATCATATATTATAAACTTATACAATATATCATCCTTTTTCAATCATTAGATACTCAAAGTTGTGTATTGGCTCTTTTTATCATTATAGAGGACTCTGTAAGTTAGGTTCCCAAATTATTAAAGGGTGCTAGCTCAATGGAAGAGAGCCTACCTTACAAGCAGGAGGTTGGTGGTTCGATTCCTCCATTCCCTAATGATATTATAATATCGATTAAAAACAACTAAATTAGTAACCAAAAAATAAGAGATAAGTGACCAAACAAAATGACCAAAATTTGTTTATAAAATTACTAAAAATGACTAAATTAGTGACCAAAAAATGAGAGATGTGAAACTAGGAATTAAAAAGGATGCAACACGTGGTGCTAATGATGAAGCCAAACATGTCGTCGATATGGTAGCAAAATAAGACGCAAAACTAGGAATTAAAAAAGATGCAACACGTGGCGCTAATGATGAAGCGAAACATGGTGTTGATATGGTAGAAAAGTAAGACATTACTTTGGATGCAAAACATGGCGCTACATAGGAAGAAAAATATGGTGCAACAATAGAAGAAATATTTGGCGTCATTTTGGTAGCAAAACACGATGCAAAAAAGGAAGCAAAAATTGGTGCAAATTTGGAAGCGAAAATTGGCACATATTTGGAAGTAAAACATGGTGCAAAATGGGATGCTAAAGTGGTCGCACAAATGGATGCAATATTGGATGCTAATTTGGATGCTAACATGGTTCCATTAAGGATGCAAATATGGTGCTAATGGGGATTTCATTTAAGAATCAAAATTAGACACTCGCTAGGAAGCAAAATATGATGTTATTTAGGAATCAAACCTCAACGTTATTTACTAAAGCAAATTTGAACGCTATTCTGGAAGCAAAAAAATAGACGCTATTTTGGACGTCATAAAGGATGCTATCTAGGAAGCAAAAAATGACGTTTTTTGAGACGCTTTTAGTTTTTTCCATGACTCGGCCCATTTAGTGTCTAGTTTGACCACTCAATGTAAAAACAATTACACTAAAAAGGGACGCTAATTCTAGGATTTGTTGTAGTGTTTTGTGTGAATTTTGCATGTTTGATTAGCAATTTTGTGAGTTTAATTGATATATCACTTGGGTTCAATTTTTACAGGTTGTTCTATTTTTTCTTTCAACTACTCCATTCTAAATGGAGTGTACCTTGTAGTAAATTTCCTTTTAGTCCCTTGTTTCTTCTAGAATTATCTGAATACTTTTGAATAATATCTCCTCTTCTGTTTCATTTATTATATTGATGTACTTTTCACTCTGTTTCTCTGCCATGGATTTAAATTCTCTAAATTTTTCAAAGATATGTGATTTGTGTTTGAAAAAATACAACCATTCTTTCCTACTAAAATCATCAATACATGTTAAAAAAAAAAAAACTTCCTCTTATTGACTAGTTTTGCATAGGGCCATAAAGGTTTGTATGAAACAACTCAAGATGTTCTTTTTCTCTATAAGAAGCAACTACATAGCTATCCCTTTGTATTTTAGCTAAGATACAGGTCTCACAAGATTTTTCATGTGCATTTAAAATGGGTAAACCCTTGACTAGTGACGTTTTGTTTTTATAAAATATTGAGACTAGTAGAGTGTAAATTACCATACTTAAGACACCATAATAAGGTCTTATCTTAGCCTTGAGAAATTCTATGCATATAATTGTGATAGACTAGGACTTCTCAACATCAAAGGAAACATTCTATTTTTGGTCATTTGCAGTTTTGTTATGAGTCTCTTACTCTGTTGTTTGTTAAATATTGTACATGTGGGACCTTTAAATATGACCTCATAACCATGTTGGCTCATCTATCCTACACTCGTCAAATTATTTTTAAGGTCGGGTACATAATAGATATCACAAATTTACTTATTTTCATCTTGCTTGTTCAATACTGAAAATACACCTTTGCCTTGGGATTTTACTTCATAACTATCTCCAAGTTTGATTTCAAATGTCATAGAGCTATCTAAACTTGAAAATAAACCTTAACTACTTTTCCTATGATTGATGCAACCACTATCTAGCAACTAGATATCCTTGTTGTTGGTTTCTCCTATGATATGGAATGACAAGATTATTGATTTAGATGAACCTTCATCAATATTGATGACATTTCCTCCTCCCTTGTCTATATCTTCTTTGTTATTTATACATTTAATTTCATAGTGACCGAATTTTTTTCTATAAAAGCATTGGATACTTGAATTGTCTTTGAATTTTCGACCTCTCCCCCTTTGATTCTAACTTCATTATTTCATAATGAAAAAGGGGATCCTTCACTAGATTTTACTAGAAACCAAGCTAAAAAAAGGATCAAGCTATAAGGTATATATTTCGGTGGAACCTTTATCCACTTTATACTCGCAACCAAGTCTACTTCAGTTGCAACCTTCTTAAATTTCCTTTTTTTTTCCTTCCACATGTGTTGCCACATGAAATTGGTGAAGTTTCCCCCGTATATTCTGTCTCCTCATGTGCATGATCTACTCCAATATCCTTCTTGATCTCTCTCCTTTATTTCAATAGGATTAATGCTTCTTTGATACCATGTTAATAATCAAAGCAGATGAAAAATGAAAATAAAATATGGATCATCTCTCATGCCCTTCCCACTATTAGATTGGTAAATATAGGAAATACAAAATGTTAGGGTTTTTTACTGTGTATTCTCCACCAAGTCCACTAACTAATAAATGAAAAATCACTTGTTCATATGTGGACTGACCCTTGTTTCCTACATCTACCACATCAATAAAAAATAGTTGGAGTGATTATGATATTCAACACTCCCCCTTAATTACGACCATTATGCAAAAATCAACACAAACACTGCCAAGTGTTGTCCCTTAAATTCAAAATTATTTCTTACTAATGGATTGTTGAACATGTCATCCAATTTTCCATTAGATACACAAAATTATAAGGTAATGTTTCCATTGTTTACTAGCTCACGAATGAAGTGGTTGCGGGTGTCAATGTGTTTAATTTTGTGGTGAAACATATGATTTCTAGATAATGCAATGGATGAGTTGTTTTCATAAAAATTAGGATTTATATCCTTCTCTTCATGTGCACAATTACTTAATATTATTCTCAATCATATTACATGACATGATTTTGACATTGCTACTACATATTCTTCTTCTATTGAAGATATTGTGCCAATGGGTTGTTTCTTGGAATCCCATGAGATTAAACCTGCAACTAATGAAATGCACACCCACAAATACTTTTCCTATCATAAATTCTTCCTCAAAAGTCACTATATGTCTATCCAACAAGTAAATTATCTTCAGAAGTGGAATACCAAATTCCATAATCTGTTGTACCTACATTGAACCCACAAACATTTTTTCCAACCTTCCAATGAGAGTGTTTGGGAGACTCTATAAATATAGAAACTATACTTACTACATACATAAAATCTAGCCTAAGAGTGTTAAGGTACTTGATACTAACTACAAGCCTCTTATATATTGTGGAATTGACAATTGATCCTTTATCATGTTTTCTTAACTTTGTACCTATCACAAATGGTGTATCTTCTGGTTTGTATTTATCCATTTTTAACTTTTTCAAAATATTGGCGAGATACTTATTTTGATAAATAAGAATTCCTTGTTCATTTTTTTGAACTTCAATACCAAGAAAATAGTTCATGAGACCTACATCATTCATCTCAAAGTCTTCCACCATGTCTGTTTGAAACTCATTCAATAGTTGATCACATGTGTATATCATATCATCAACATAAACACAAACTTTTAAAATGCTACCTTGTTGATCTCTTTTACTATAGAGTGATAGATCATTAATTCACTTGTTGAACCCATTGCTAGGCAAAGATGAATAAATGTGATTGTACCAAGATCTTAGATATTTATTCAATCCATACAATACTTTCTTTAGTTTGTACACCTTGTGCTCTTGACATTTGATTTCAAACCCTAGTGATTGATGTTATTGTTAGAATAATCAACCCATATTTAGCTACCTTAGACATTAATTTCATTATTTTTGTCTTATTTGCCTAGTTCATGTGTCCCACCTTGTGCAAGTTGTCATTTACCTATCCATAGTGGTCAAACTTGCCTTATTTGATTCATGTAGCGTTTGGGAAACCTCAAGGAATCAAATCTGCTTTATTCCTAGCCTCCTAAGTGCCCTTCTGCTTTTTCTGCTTTATTCCCTGCTTTTTCAGTGTTTTAAGGCAAATGGAAAAGCTTGACTAGGTGAGGTTGACTAGTTTTTTGTCCTACACATCCTCCACTCTTTTCTCCTTGTAAAAGCATGTATTAGTTTCCATTCCATCACTCTTTAGCTTTCCTAATACTTTTTGCTAATTCGTGAGCTCCATGACTGATTTGGGATCAGCTTTTTGCACATATGGGGGATTTGCTTAATTTTAGTAAGCCTGCTTTATGCTAGATTCGAATTGCTCCTCATGCATTCAAATCCCTTATGTAATTATTTAATGATGCAACCTATTATGTTATAGGGTTGGCTATTGTACACTTATTCAATATGGTTTAGTGTTCAGCTCATTATTCAGTCTCTTTTGTGAGTGATTTTGCATGTTCAATTGATAATTGTTGTGAGTAAAATTAATCTATCACTGGGTTCAATTTCCACATGGTATCAGAGCCATTATAGATCAATTTCTCTCCTTCAAAATTGTTTTTCAGGTTCAACATCAGTGACTGGGATCCTTCTACTGACAGCCGGGACAATTTTTGAGCTATGGATCAATATCAGAAGATCATCTTGACTCCCTTCAATTTCTTTGAATGGAAAGCAGAGATGGAGATACTGTTGAGAGTGAAAGGCCTCTACAGGGTGACTATGGAAACAAAAGTAGAGCCCAATGCAGCTGCAGAGAAGATTAAATGGCACAACAGGAGGGATGAGGCCTATGGTCTCCTGTGTCTGAGTATTTCCAGAGACCCCCTTTTCCATCTTGATGGATTGACATCACCGAATGAAGTATGGGAGAATCTTGATGATATTTTTGGAAAGATAGATGAGATGAGGGGACATCAAATAAAAAATGAACTGATATCCCAGAGTCCAAATAGCTTTGAATCTCTGCAACTCTATTTCTCCAAGTTCAAAGCACTTGTTTTGTAGCTGAAACAGTGTGGGATTGAAAAGAAGGATGATCAGCTGGTATTGGCCATTCTCTCGAAGCTTGGACCTGACTATTCAATGTTTGTTTCGACCTTCTATGCCACAAAATTGACAGCTCGAACCTGGAAGATGCCTAGCCTTGCAGATTTCATGGAATCTCTCACACAAGAACAAGACAAGCTGGTGATGATGGGCACCATCAAACCATCCAAAGATCAAGCTCTGATTGCTGGAGATTCGAGGGTGGATTCAAAAAGAAAAAAGAAAGCTAAAAAGCCACCTGAGCAAAAGAGAGACAAGAACAAGTCTCCAGAGGAGCCACAAGGTTCCAAGAAGAACTACCAGAAGAAGAAAAACAAAGGAGAAATGAGCAAGTGCCCATACTGCAATAAGGGAAATCACATTGAAAGCTCTCGTATGAAGAAGCAAATAGACATGCTGAACCAACTCCTGGAGAAGAATGGTATCTCCCTTCCGGACAGCTCAAAGAAGAGAGAAGGAGGATCAAGTTCAGATGACAGAGAGAGAGTTCATGCATTAGTTGTTGGCACATCAAGTTCACCCAGTTTTATCATTGATTATGGAGCTTCAAGACACATGGTTTCGACCAAGGAGTAATTATCCTCACTTGACATGTCGAAGGGACCACCTATAGTACTGGGAGATGACTCTCTCACTGAAATTTTGGGTAAAGGGAGGCTTGATCTTGATCATGGTCAGTTCAGCAATGTGTTGTATGTGCCTGGTCTTGCCTCCAAACTCTTATCAGTGTACTCTATGACTCACACTGGGTCTCCAAAGAAGGTCATATTCTCCCCTGATGAAGTTGAGATCACAGAGATCTCAAGTTGTAAATTCATTTCAAAAGGAGTTGTGAATCATGCTCAGAAGGTATACATGTTCTCACACTTCCTACCCTACTTAAACCCTTCTGCTCTTCCGATTCATGTTAATGAAGCAAGCAAGCTTTGGAATGAAATATTTGGCCACCTAAATTACAAGTGTCTTTCTGATATTAGTGAAAAATAGATGGTCATAGGGTTTCCCAAGATAAAATTTTCCAAAGGAGTCTGCCAAGGTTGTATCCTAGGAAAACACCCAGAGCATAAATTTGAGAGAGCTAGTCATGAGAGAACCTCTGTACCCCTCGAGCTGATCCACAGTGATGTTGCTGGCCCATTCCCTCATATGTCCATGATTCAGGCCAAATATGCATTGAATTTCATAGATGAATTTTCCAGGTATTGCTGGGTTTACTTCCTAAAACACAAGTCTGAAGTTTTTGGCCTCTTCAAAGTCTTTGAGGCTTTGGTTGAAAACCAGTCTAGAAGGAAACTCAAGGTCCTCAGATCTGAAAATGGTGGTGAGTATGTCAAGTATGAGTTTATTAATTATTGTGCAGATGCAGGTATTCAGATGCAGCATTCTATCCCTTACACACCACAGCAAAATGGTGTTGCTGAGAGGAAGAACATATCACTGAAGGAGATGGCAACATGCATGATGGAGGCCAAAAATTTGCAACCAAAGTACTGGGACGAAGCTATCAACTGTGCAGCCTATATCCATAATAGGGTGCCTCATAAAAATCTTGATGGTATGACTCCTTTCGAAGCATGGAGTGGGCACAAGCCAGGTGTGACCCATTTCAGGATTTTTGGCCCAAGGGCTTGGGCTAGAATTCCAACAGAAAAGAGAAAGGATTTGCAGACCCAAAGCCAAGAGTGTCTGTTTGTTGGATACCCTAAAGATTCAAAAGGGTACAAACTGATAAATTTTAACACAAACAAATCCTTCATTGAAAGGTGTGTTTAGTTTCAAGAAGAACCCCTTGCAGCAGTGGAAGTTGGAGAAGCCTCTTCACCACCTGAACCTATGAAAGTAAGTGAAGAGTTTGTTGAACATGATGATTCTGATTTGTCTGATGGAGATGCGTTTATTGCAGACCCTAACATCCCTACAAGGCCAAAATGGGCAGCCAAGACACTACATGCAGCAGGAGAGCTAGTTGGGGATCCCAATGACCCAAGGAGGACTAGATCTCAATTTGAGAGTGGTCTGTGCATAAAGGATCCTATGTTTGCTGAAAAATTCTATTTGATGGTGGAATATGATCCTAAAACATATGAATAAGAGTTCAACTCACTCCAGAAGAGCAACACATGGGAGCTAGTGGATCTTCCCCCAGGGAGGAAGTTAGTTCAGTGTAAGTGGGTCTACAAGACCAAATTTGCTGCTGAAGGTTCACCACTGAAGTACAATGCCATATTGGTATCCAAGGGCTACTCACAGGTTCATGGGATAGATTACAATGAGACCTTTGCCCCAGTGGCAAAGATGGATTCCATCAGGCTAGCCCTAGCCATTGCAGCCTCAAAGCAATGGGAGGTACATCACATGGATGTAAAATGTACCTTCCTGAATGGAGATCTCACTGAAGAGATATATATGCAGTAGCCTCAAGGTTTTGCTACTAACCCTTCTCTTGTGTGCAGGTTGAGAAATTCATTGTATGGGCTAAAGCAAGCCCCCAGGGCTTGGTATGCCAAGATCGATAGCTTCTTGCTATCACTGAATTTTGTTCCGTGCAAATCAGATCCAAATGTCTATTTGAAGTTAATTAATGGTTCATTAATGATCATTGTGTTATATGTTGATGACCTCCTCATTACAGGAAGCTCAAAGGATGAGATTGCTTCCTTAAAGGGTGCAATGAACCAAGCCTTCTCCATGACAGATTTGGGGCTCTTAAGTCAATTTTTGGGGCTTGAGATTGCTCAAACCAAAGATGGAATCAAGGTGCACCAGTCCAAGTATGCATTGGATTTGCTGAACAAATTTATAATGAAGGATTTCAAAGAAAGAAAAACTCCTTTCCTTTCAGGAGTGAAGCTGGAAGAAGCTGATTCTTCACCTATGGTAAACAATACACTGTATAGGCAATTGATTGGATGTTTGTTGTATCTGACACATACTAGAACTGATATTTCTTATGCAGTAAGTGTGGCTTCTAGATACATGGATCAGCCTCATGAGATCCATTGGAAAGCATCCAAAAGGATCCTTAACTTTGTTCAGGGAACAAGGACACATGGGATCTTCTATAAAGCAAAATCTGATCTTGATTTGATTGGATTTACTGACAGTGATTGGGAAGGTGATAGCATAGATAGAAAGTCCACATCAGGATATGTGTTCATGCTTGCAGAAGGGCCAATCAGCTGGTCAAGCAAGAAACAGAGTTCCATTGCACTCTCATCTACAGAAGCAGAGTACAAAGGAGTTGTTAATGCAGCAACTCAATGTTTATGGTTGCAGGGTTTACTTGGAGAGTGTGGTTTCGAATCAGTGTACTAAACTACCATATAATGTGATAACCAGAGTACCATTCGTATCTATAAAGATCCAATTCAGAAGCAGAGAACCAAACACATTGAGATCCATATGCACTACATCACAGAACTTGTGCATGATGGCACTATTCACCTACTCTTCTGTTCATCTTCAGAACAAGTAGCTGATATCTTCACCAAATCATTTTGTGAGAATACCTTCAGCAATCTCAAATCACTACTGGGGATTTCTGATCATTTTGTGAAGCATGAGTGAAGACAAGATTTCCAAATTTTGTTTTACAGTCCATGTTTAAGGGAGGATTTTCCCATGTGGTTTTTGCCTCTTTCCTTGGTTGTATGGACATGCAGTATGTAAAGGGTGACTAAGCCTTGTTGCTAAGCCCTATAATTTTCGGATATTACTCATAAGTCAGGCTTAAGGGGGGGTGTTAGAATAATCAACCCATAGTTAGCTACCTTAGACATTAATTTCATTATTTTTGTCTTATTTGCCTAGTTCATGTGTCCCACCTTGTGCAAGTTGTCATTTACCTATCCATAGTGGTCAAACTTGCCTTATTTGACTCATGTAGCACTTAGGAAACCTCAAGGAATCAAATTTTCTTTATTCCTGGCCTCCTAAGCGCCCTTCTGATTTTTCTGCTTTATTCCTTGCTTTTTCATTGTTTTAGGGCAAATGGAAAAGCTTGACTAGGTGAGGTTGACTAGTTTTTTGTCCTACACATCCTCCACTCTTTTCTCCTTGTAAAAGCATGTATTAGTTGTCATTCCATCACTCTTTAGCTTGCCTAAGCCTTTTTTCTAATTCGTGAGCTCCATGACTGATTTGGGATCAACTTTTTGCACCTATGGGGGATTTGCTTAATTTTAGTAAGCCTGCTTTATGCTAGTTTCGAATTGCTCCTCATGCATTCGAATTCCTTATGTAATTATTTAATGATGCAACCTATTATGTTACAGGGTTGGCTATTGTACACTTATTCAATACAGTTTCATGTTCAACTCATTATTCAGTCTCTTTTGTGAGTGATTTTGCATGTTCAATTGATAATTGTTGTGAGTAAAATTAATCTATCAGTGGGTTCAATTTACACAGTTATACCCAAATCCTATTACCACCATGTGATAAGACCCTTAACTTCCATGTTTTCCCTTAATCTCAACACTTAGAGTGGAAACCTACTCTGTTTGTCAATTCTACATGAAAAAGCTCACCACCGTGCTTTATCTGTGGCCCATGAGTGTTACCTTGCTTGCACCACCTGTATCTTGTTTTCCATAAGTGGTGCCACTGCCTATGGTATTTGGTCCATAAGCATTTCTCATCTAAACTGATCTATCATAAGAGAAGAAAAGCGGTACCCTAGGTAAAATTGAAAAAAGAGAAGTTTCTCAAGGCTTCTAGATAATGAGCATTGTGTCCTCCCTTATCCCTATCATTGTGGGTCAATTGAGCTTGAGATACCCCATGGTGGGATATTAGTGCCACCTCACCCATAATTCTCTCAACTATTCCTATCCATTGATCCTTATAAATACAAGCTCATGTCCATAGTTGAGAGGGGGAACTAGAGAGGTATTGTTATATTGTTGGATTGACCACTTAGCCCAAGCCATTGGAGAGCATAGAGAGCAAAGTTAGATCTTATGGGGATGAATTTTTTGTCTTGTAGAGATGCTTATCGACACTAAGGAAATGGTTGTAAGCCTCTCCATACATCTTTAATGCAAAGTTGATTTCCGTCCCACGTTACTGTTGTTTTGATCTCACATGTATATGTTGTTAGATTCCTTAGTCACTAACATGGATAAGTAGATAATTTTCTGGTAGCTTTGATGTGTTTGCGTGTTTGATCTATTTGCAGGTAAATAGGTTCACTATCGAAGCAGCATTCCAGGTGTCTACAACATCCAGGGAAGGTCTTCATCCTTTGTCATTCACTCATTTGTTCTGGATCTGAACCATTCAGACCAGAGGAACAACTTCTGTCCGCAGAAGGTGAAATATATCTAGTTACAAATCTGGTGAATTCGCTGGGGATCAGTACATATATCACTTGATCTGATCTTCCTCAGTTATTGAACTCTTGTCTGAATCTAGGCTCCATCTCCAACTCTCTTCAGTCAAATCTGCCATCTGACTCATTGAATTTTGGTTTGAAACTTTCAGATCTGAATTATTTCGACTTTTTATGCTCTTTTTACTATCAATCCATCAATTTTTTCCTTGATCTGATCAATTTCTAACTTGATATTTCGTTCTCCTTTGTGTTTTGGATCTATTCAGGGAACCTCTCATGCGCTATTGACAATAAGCGGTGCCACTGCCTGAACCCCGTTAGCAGCACGCAGTGCCATCGACTGAGTCCTGTTATCGAGAAGCGGTGCTCATCTAGGACCGCTTTGTCAAGACCCCTCCAGCGCCGTTCTAGGTATGCCTTGTTCCAAGACTACTTTTTTCTCATTTTTTGCAAAAAAATGAGTTTTTTTGCTTTCAGCCCTGCACTGTCAGGCTTGTGTGTTAGAATCCGATGGTTATGGTTTGAAATTATGTGGTAAAAGATTGGTTTGATTGAAGAATTCAAAAGCTAGATTAGGCTTGTTGATCATTCATTTCCTTCAGTGCTTGTTGGTTGTGATTGTGAAAGGATTTATTTTTTGAAAGCTTAGGTATTAGTGAGCTCTCTTTTCATTTCTATTATATAGAATGAAAGAAAAACATTTAATTAGCATATTGATTTAACTTTTTGTTTCCATAGAGGACTTCTTTTTGCTTGTTTAAAAAGAAATTTTTTTACTGAGATTAGGTCATTATCATCATTGAGCATAAGACATTGGATCTCTGATTGGACTCAAAAGCTTTCAGGTTCTCTATGTTCTTTTGTCTCTTTTGCATTAGTAATATCTCATAAAAATAAAAAATATTGTAGTTTTAAGTTAGATCTATCTATGTTTTAAGAAAAATCGAAAAATAGAGTGCATATGCATATAGTGTGCTTCTTGTTTTTCTTTTAGGAAAAGAGAATTTTCTCCTTTTGATTGCTTTCAGAAAAGAGAAATGAGTTTGGAAAGTGTTGCTTGTATTTGATTTTGATTTGTTCAAGATTGTTGTTTGGAAATTTTTGGTCTTAAAATGAAAGAAAATACTCTATTTCCCTCCCGTAGGTAGGCATACCACGAACGGTAAAGTGAAATATTTGCATATGCATACTGCATGGTTTTACTTTTTTTGTCAAAATTCCATGCATTCACCTAACTGTCCACTTTAAAATTAACAGTAGTTATAGGTTAAAATTTACATAGCAATTTGAGTGATAGGTTAGAGATGTGTTCGGGCATTGTTAATCGTAGGATTTGTCGTCACTCATCCGCATTACATCCTGGGACTAGCGCGGTTCTTCCACATACCATCGGTATATCGAACGGCCTTTCACGTACCCTTGAGGTATATAGAAAGGTACTTCACATACTCGATTGTATATTAGAAGGCCCCTTGTGTACAATTATGCATTAGACATCACTACTACCGATTTGAGCTCCCATGTACCTTGCGTATATCAGGTGACCCCACTAGGATACCTTATCCATATGAGAAAATCCCTTTGGCCATCTTGCTTGGATCCATACACCGAAAACAACATTCAGGGAGATTACTACGCACGTACCCTTGAGGTATATCGCGAGTGGCACCTTCTTGACAATCCTGGTGAGAGACCTAACTATCTGAACTCCTCCTATCATTTAAGTTTGCTTATTTGGCCTATAGATTGAGTAGGGAAATTTTTGGTGTGTTTTCTAGTTTTTAAGACCCTAGGTTAGATAGGAGCTATACAAACTGGCTGAGATAAGACAATACAAAAGAGTATGGGGCTTACCACCCAATTTTATTCCTATTTCAGGAGAAAATCCAATGGAAGCTATCGACCAAGGAGTTGCTACCACCTCCCAAGTGGGAGATAATGTGGTTATAGAAAGCGAAGGACCATATCCTTCAAACTCACCTCCCTTGCTCCAACAACATTCTTGAGGTAATAATTCATTCCATTCTCCCATAGAAGGTCATGTTGATGATACTACCCATCTGGATTATGGTCCCAATGCTCCATTTTGAGATACCTCTATAGGACAGGCCATTTCCTCATTTGGAACCCATTTAAACTTTTTTGAAGAAGTTTCTCTAGATGAAGAGGAACGTAGACAATACCACACATCCATTCTCCATGCATAGGAGATTGAAAAGAAAATAGATGACATATTGGGCACACCACCATCATGTTCCACAGTTGTTCCTATGGGATATCGTTCACTTGCCGATTCTATGAGACCCATTGAACCGATTCTAGATCGCACAATGACTCCACACAACCTGGGTCAAACTACCAACTCCAACACCTCCCATATTATGTATGTTCCCAATCCTCCCAGGTCTTCCACACCTAGGGCTCAACCTTCAATTCCTATTTCATCATTACCTTCTAGTGCTGGGGGGCAACCCTCGACCCGACCTACGTTATCTAGCACCGGAATTGTACCTAGACAAGGAAAAACCTCTGGTATAGAGCAATCTATAGTTTATGTCCCTCCCACCCACACCAATGTGGTTAACCCCCCATCTAGTTTAGGTCAACCCTTAGAGGCACAACCTATAACCAATCAAACCTCTTGGGGTTATGGTTATATAGCAAATCAAATACTGATAGGAAATATTAATTATCCACCCAACCCTATAGGAATGCCTTATGTTGGAATTCCATATCCTAGTAATACTTTTACTCCATGGGGGAAACCTAACTGTTCCTATATGCTAGCTATGGGGGGGATACCTATTCATACTGCGGGAGGTGCCAGAGGACTGTCTTATGGAGGTCCTCCCCTTGGGGGGCCTAATGGTCCTGGAGGGCATGGTGTCTTTCCTCCTTATGGTCCTAATGGTCCTAGTGGTCCTGGTGGTCCTGGGGGGCCTGGTGGCTTCCCTCCTAATGGCCCTGGAGGGTTTGGTGGCCCTCCTCCTAGTGGTTTCGAAGGCTCTAGAGGTTTACCTCCTAGAGCTCCTGGAGGGTTTGGTGGTCCACTTCTTGGTGGTCTCGGTGGTCCTGGTGGTCCCAATAGTCCTGGTGGTCCCGAAGGCCATGGTGGTCCTCCTCCCTGAGGCCCTGTTGGGCCTAATGGTCTTGATCCCAGAAATCAACCCCCTGTAGGAGGATTTTTCGGTAGTTCTTTGTCACAACAACCTGTTTATTAGTCTACTTATGATCCTACTGGTAATTATATTCCATATCAATATTACCAATATGTGTAACCTAATTGTTAGTTACCTTTCCTAGCAACTTTGGACTTGCATGATTTGTCCAAGTTGATTAATGACCCCATTTGACATAACCCCTCATGGCCTCCCAGTCCAGTAAAGTTACCAGCAAACATTCCGAAGTTTGATGGGAAGCAGGGAGACTATTCAAAAAACCATGTCATGACATTCCATCTGTAGTGTTCTTCAAACTCCCTTATGGATGATTCAGTTCATTTAAGACTCTTTAAGCGAACTTTGACCAGTACAGCTGTGAAATGGTACATTGAACTTCCACAAAATCCGTTTGTGGATTTTGGCTCATTGGAAAATGTATTTCTTATGCACTTTCAGCTTCCTATTCATTATGAAATAGGTACCGATCTCTTAACTTCTCTTCGATAGAACACCTCCACCCACATATTCGATCATATCCATGAGTGCAGAAGGCGGAGAAGATTTATTAAGGCTCCTAGTTTTGATCAGTTATTAGCTGATTGGTTTACTAAATCTTTGTTGCCTCCGATTTCCCGAGATGTGGCTATGGGTGGTGCTATGGCTGTTACTAAAGAGCAAGCCATTAGTCAAGCCCAGTATCTAGACTTGGTCTATTCCTAGTCCAGAACTTTATATGACTTGATTCCTCAAGCTTCTCGCCCAAGCATCGATCCTACAAAGCCTCGCCCAAGCATTGATCCTACAAAGACACCAGCAGAAGTCCCTGTTGATGGGATTGTTGGTTCAATTTAGTCCCGGTCAGTAGCAAAACCTGCCAAGCAACCCCAGAATACCACCCCTACTCCTTCAACTCCCAAGGTTTCCATCGAGGTCAATTCTATTCATAGTATTCAAACCTCCGACAATAATAAAAAGAAAGGTAAAAGTAAAAACAAAAAACCTGGAAACCGACAGGAGAATCCAAAACCAACCACCAATGATAACGATAAAGGGAAAAGAAAAGAAAAATATCCATGTTTTCTATGCGGAGGTGACCATTTCAAAAAAGGGTGTCCTGGCTGGGACAAAATCACCCAATTTTTGAAAACAAATCCTACACCCCCAGTTCTCACAGATCCTTTTCCCTCTCAACAACAACTGATAAACCACATGTCTAATCAGGGAAACTCTAGTTCGTCATAGGAAATTCACATGATGTCCTTGGATACCATTAGTTTGCAAACTCGAAGTCAGATTTATGACAAACCAACAGACAAGAAAGAAGACCACTCTTCTTCAGGGAAATCTCCCTCTACTGGTTCTCCTGACTCCTCATCTACTATCCCCCTAACCATCGAGAAGCCTACTCTCGATATGATTTTGGATCCACCCACGGGTACTCTTAGGAAGGCTTTGTTTAACCCTAATTCCTGAGATGCTCAATTTTATAATGTAGTTGAAGATATTTCTTAGGCACCATGTGCAATGTCTACCCTGGAAGTGCTCCAAAGTTGTCCTACACAACACAAAAACCTGTTAACTATGTTAGGAGATTTAGAACCTAACAATACTAATTTGATTCATTTCAATGTCAAGAACTATAAGTCTATACTACCTCACAAACTTGCTTCCAAACCATCACGAAAGTAGTCGGAAAGAAATTATTTAGGACTGTCTTAGACGAAGGAGCTTCAACTTCAGTTTTGTCCCTGTCTTATTGAAAAGCTGTCGGCTCTCCCGAGCTTGTAACATCACCTATGGCTCTGAAAGCCTTTGATGGATGAGGTTTCTAGCCCCATGGTCTCATATCAGGCCTTGTAGTTGAGCTCAGGGGAAAAACTATTTCTATTCAAGTAGAAGTAGTGGACGCCCCATTAGATTACAACCTCCTTCTAGGAAAGAATTGGTTTTACGCCATGACTGCCATCGCTTCAACAGTATTTTGAATAGTCCAATTTCCACATCTAGGGATAATTGTTACTATAGATCAACTTGATTTTTGTACATCAGATGTTACTACCTCTACCGCTAATAACATCCCTATGTTAGGCCAGTTCCCTCCTCCTTACCAGTTGATTAGGGTAGGCATGTTGAAGGATTCATTCCTTATGTGGATTTTTCCCTCCACTCCTCCTAACACAAACACAACGACAGTAAATATGATTGTGTCATTTGATTGTGAGCCCAAGGGAAAACAAATCGTTGATTCCACCTCCTTGAGTCTGCATGAAGAAATGTACAACATCATTCAAACCCTTTCTGATGATCACACCGATGACCTTCATCTGGTGGCTTCGGACCCTTACCACCTACCCTACTGGTTAGAACCATCTCTTCCTGTTCTTGATTATCTCTCTGAGACTTTTCCTTCTGATGAGTCCATTATGGAGATCATGAATACAAATGAGTCTATTTGGGAGGATCACCATCATAGATTCTCGTTCCTCCCAAACACCAGTACGGTTGACCATGACTTTGCATCCCTGTTTTCCACTGATATTCTCAACGCACCCCAAAGTCCTATATTGTTCCAAGACATAGATTCTGAAGGAAACCTTTGCAACTTTACTCAGAAAAATCTGATTGACATATCAGCCAAGCTTGGTACCATCAAGCATGTTCATGTTGGGCAGAACTACTCAACAGATGAATCTGAAGCATACAAGGTACTTTTCAAAGAATTCCATGATATTTTTTCCTATTCTTATGAAGAAATGTCGAGGATAGACCCATACATTGTGGTCCATGAAATTAAAACCTATCACATGACTAAACCTGTCAAGAAAAAAATAAGGCAAGTCCATCCATGAAAGGTCGCAACTATTAAAGCTGAAATAGAGAAACTTCTCAATGTTGTTTTATTTATCCTGTATCCCTGACAGAATGGGTATCGAACATTTTTTGTGTCAATAAAAAGTAGGGCACCATTAGAGTCTATATCGATTTTAGACACTTGAATAAATCTTGTCCCAAGGACAACTTTCCTACTCCACATATCGATCAGATTATCGACAACTATGCCAGAAGCATCATCTTATCATTCATGGATGGATTTTCTGGCTATAATCAGATTGAGATATTACCCACCAATCAGCACAAGACGACATTCATTTTCCCATGGGAACCTTTGCATATAGGAAGTTACTGTTTGGCTTAAAAAATATTGGAGCCACTTTCCAGCGTGTGATGTCCTATGCATTTCACGATATTAAACATATTGTTGAACCATACATTGATGACCTCCCTGCTCATTCACAACAATGGGAGGACCACTCTGGTCATCTTAGAGATATATCCTGAGATGTTGTCATTATAATATATGGCTCAATTCACATAAATGTGTTTTCTGCATTGAGACAAGATGTCTGTTAGGTTTTTTGGTCTCTAAGGATGGAATTCAAATAGACCCTTTAAAAATTGCCACCATTTAGCTCTACCAGCCACAACCAATCTTCTCGAACTCCAAAGTTTGCAAGGGAAGGAAAAATTCCTCCACCATTTCATGTGCAATTTTGCAAAGAAAATGCACCTTAAGAAGGACACTCTATTCTATTGGGATGACCAAGCCCAACGCGCCTTTGATAATATCAAACACGCTTTTACTCATTCACCTGTGATACACCCCCTAGATTATTCAAAGGAATTTCTCTTATATATTGTTGCCTCCACTGCTACCATTTCTATGGTTTTGGTGTAGGAAAATCCCGATGGTCAGGAGCACGTGATTTACTTTGCTAGTAAGAATCTTATGGATTCTGAAACCCACTTTTCACATGTGGAGAAGTTAGCATTGGCCACGGTCATTGCTATTCAAAAATTTCATCACTACATTTTTCTCCGCACAACCACCGTATTGGCAGACCAGAATCCTATGTATTACATCTTGACTCGTCAAGTGCTCGAGGGCAAGTACTCCCGATGGATAGTCATACTACAGGATTTTGGTCTATAATTTTCCAAAGCCACATCAAAGAAATCCCTGGTCTTTGCCGAGCACATGTGTGATCTTCCCTATGCTTCGATGGAATCTGAGCCCAGTGATTCATTTCTGGATGAATTCTTGTTCCTGATAAGCACTACTGATCCATGGTATGGATATTTGCTTATTTATCTCCAAACACAAATATTTCAGCCAAATATATCCCATGATGATCGCCACTATATCTATCACCACGCGAAACACTACCTCATCTTGAATGACACCTTGTATAGATGTGGGATTGATTCTATTCTTCAATGTTGCCACACCCATGAGGAAGTTGAACATGTGTTGAATGATTTTCACTCTGGAGCATGTGTTGGTGATTTATCTGGGATGGCTATAGCACAGAAAATCCTTCACACTGGCTATTTCTAGCCTTTAGTCTTTAAAGACTATCATGAGGCTGTTAAGAAATTCCCACCTTGTCAACATTTTTATCCCAAAAAGTGTACTCATACTGCTCCACTACACCTCGTCATTGCCATTGGCCCATTTTCCAAATGGGGGATTGATTATATGCATTGTAAGCCTACCTCAGCCGAGGGGCATGGTTACATCATCATTTCCGTTGACTATTTTACAATGTGGGTTGAGGCCATGCATACATATGCGGAAGATGGTAAGAATGTCACTCTCTTCCTATTCAATCATGTCATAGCTAGATTTGGAGTCCTGCAGTCCATTGTTACTGATCACGGATCACATTTCCCTAATCAAATGATGGAGGAACTAAGTGCCAAGCTAGGTTTTCTCCATGAAAACTCTACGCCATATTATCCACAAGCTAATGGTCAGGTAGAGTCCATTAACAAAGTTTTGAAAACTATGCTTCGTCGGATGGTTGGAGACCATAAATCCAACTGGCACCATATCCTTTTCTCTGCTCTTTGGGCTTACAGGACTTCAATGAAAACAACTAATGGTTTCACACCTCTCCAGCTTGTCTATGGACTTGAAGTTGTCTTACTGATTCAATGTTAGATTCCATCCTTGAAACTTGCCATCGAACTTCTCCCAGACACTTCCATAGAGGAAGAGAGATTTTTGTACTTGAAAAACCTTGACAAAACTAGGAGAGATGATACCTTGGCTAATGAGGAACATAAGAAATGCATCAAGGCACAGTATGATAAATTAGTCCAACCTCGTGCCTTTAACAAGGGTGACCTAGTTTTGAATTACGACTAGAGATATGACAAACTAGGGAAAGGAAAGTTTGAGTCCATGTGGTACGGTCCTTTCGTCATTTCTAAAGTTTTAGAGAAAGGGGCCTACAAGCTCGTTGACTACGATGGAATCCCTTTAGGGCAACCTTACAATGGGTTCTACCTAAAGAGGTACTATTCCTAGATCTCTCTTGGATAATATCTTGTATATATGTATATTGCTTGAATTTCAGTGTGCTTTAAGTATTTTCAATATGGTTTTGAGTTTAGTGTCTGTATCTGTTTCTACCATGTTTTGGTCATGCAGAGCAGATGGCTTTCTATGACTTCTCTGATGGTGATTTCTGCCACACCTTGAATCTTACCTCAGTTGCTTGGGTTCTCTATTCCCCAGCTTATGATTTGGTCAGTTTAGGAGCGGCTTGTATTGGTCCCACTACCAACAACATCGTCGAGTATTGAGCAGTCATAGGTCTTCTGACTGAAGTTGCCTCCCAAGATGTTCACAATTTGGTAGTCTTGATAGACTCACAAGTCTGGTTTGTCATCTAAACCATGTTTATACCATTAGGAACGTTGTGCTTCTCTGCCTCTTCCAGAGGGTATGCTTGTTCGAAAGGTGATTTGAAACTATCACCTATAGGCATATCCCTAGGGAACATAATGTAGTTGCTGACTCATTAGCTAATTACATCCTAGATTGGCATATTTCCCATTCATGACATTAAAATCAAACATGGTTCATTGTAAATAAATGATTAAAGACACATAAAACTCATGTAAAATACATTCACCATTTGATACATATAAACACCAGGTAAAAGTATGTATGTATATATATCTATATATATATATATATATATATATATATATATATATATATGAACATGTTTACAAAAAATAGGTCACAAGACCTCATCTGAAGCATGTAGGCTTTTAGGTAAAAATCACCATACAAAATCCTGAAGCTATCAACTTTCAGTGAATACATCATGCATACATCATCTAGTGATGCTCATGGTAGCACATCAATGCGCGGGCTACTTTATGTAGAAGTATGCTAAACCAACCTAGTACTCCCACTGTAGGTCTCTGATACCTCAGAAAGAGGTCATCAATGGAAGTGTCAAGGATGTCTAGGGTCAACCTCTCCAAGTTTTCCTCTAACTCCCCTGTCACATCATCACCCTACAGTACAAAATGGGCTCCAACTCATCTATCTAATGGGGAAGCTCCCCCAGGTTGTGCTGCTCCGACATCTACATGAAAATATTCAAGTCTTGTTACTTAACATAAAAAATATAAAACATCAAAAACATAAAAACACTATTTCCATTTTAGGGTTTTTTTATTCTTACCGATGTCACCCCACTGTCCACCAGGTGGGAGTAGTAGGTCAGGGTCTCCATTGAAGTCTGTACCCGCATATGCATAATCCTCTACCATGAGGATCTTATCTCTCAGCTATCAGAATAACAGGTCACCAAACTTCACCTTCCCCCTACCCGCTCCTGTACGAGCCATAATCCGGACCCACCTCTACATGCAAGGGTCCTGTGCTCTTAGCTATGTAAAGACCACCTAGGGTCTCATTTGTGGTACCATCTCAAATAAGAATTAGGCTAGAATGGAACCGAAACCGAACTGCTTCAATACCCCCTACTGAAACTTGGTCAGCTGATCCTTGAATAACGGAAGCAGGGCTTTTTCCTAGTTAAATACTGTAGATGTCATGGCCTCTATGGCATAGAGCATATGTGCTCTAGAATTTTGGTGCACTCCCTAGCTTTCCACCACTCTCTGCATGGTAAATAATATAGTCCGTAGAGGTCCATCCATCACTGCTTTTATGGGGATTTTCTTGCCCGATGTCCTTGTCCCAGGGATACAGTGACGGTTTATCAAGTCCTGTGTAGTGTTGTCCCCTGTGTGGGAACCAGTTAGTGAGATGGGAGCACCTCTTCTTGAAAGGCCTATAAGGAAGTATATGTCCTCTACCTCAACTATAAGAATATGAGCATCAACCTTGAAATGTTGTTGCTTCGAATTCCACATCCAGAGTATATTCTCAAGCAATCGCTCATGCAATACCATATTAGGTGTTCGAAAGAATTTCAAGAGTTTGCAATCTCTTAATGTGGCTATGCAACCCACATTTCTCTCAGCGAGGGCATATTCATTATCATGCTGTCTCTCTTTCCATATGACCATTTTTTATCAGCTAGAACCTGCCAAAAATAACCACAAGAATCATTAGAATCATTATTAATCATTCAAATCAAATGAAATGGTCTAGTTTTTCTTGTATAATTAGTTTTACTTCTTCACGGCCAGCACCGCCTATGCCCCATTGAAGACAGACAGTGGCATCACCTGTGCACTGTGTTTTCGGCGCAATTCTAGCGAGGTATCACGTATCCCGCAAGGGATAAGAGCGGTGCCCACTCCCATGATTTTAGGGCTAGCCATACAAACCTAAAACACCATCAAAAGTCAAAATTGAAGACATAAGATGAAAGAGTAGGGTCTAGGCTATTACCTGGAATTGACGACGCTCGAATCCGATGGTGGAAACTCTCGATATCAGCAACTGAAAATCTGGCTAGGAAAGTGCTCCAAATGCTCTCTGCTATGGGTAAATAGTAAAATGTTTTGATTTTTCAGTATTTACATGGCTTTTATACACATTTTTGGGTTTGACATGCTATAGTTGTGGTTCAAAATCATCTATTACTCAAAATTTATCAATCGTAATCCCTTAATGTTAGTTACTGGTGCATTTAACACTTGTTTTGAGTCGTTGCAGGATAGAAGAACTACATCAGTAAAGTTTTGGGAGTTCGTTTTTGAATTTTTCATACTACCATAAAATGGAAAAAGTCGATGAGCATTTATTATGAAACTTTGGTCACACTCTCGAAACTTAGTATCAAAGGTCCGTGTCCGTTTCTAATTCTTTTCAGGCTCGTAAAATCTCTCATTGTGAAAAGAGACCTAATGGAGTCTTCTTTAAACTCTTTTCGGGCACCTTAAATACAAAAATATTTTCGAGTGATCTTGTCTTCTTCATGCTTGCTAAAGCATTTGAAGAGTCATCTCTCCGACGATAGATTATCTCTTTTTCGGTTCGGATAGACTATTTACGAAAAAGGAAAACTCCAACCTATCATGACTAGAATAGTTATCTAAGGTATCATTTTATACTTTTTTGGGCCTTAGAGACTAAATCATACGAAAAAGGACCATTTGGAGTTTTCTTCCATGGTCATTCAGACTGTCTAAACATGAACGATACCAAGTTTTCTTTCATTGGACTCGTTAAATTAAACATTGAGAGACACTATTTTGGGAATGAACCCCTCCTATCTCAGGTTCATAAAACATATGAGTTTGGAATTGTCTTCGGACGAGCTATACCGAGTGTTTGTTACCCTATTTGAACTCGTAAAACCAAAAAGAGGCACTCATCAACCATGATAGGGGAAATGGGAAGGGAATCATTTTGCAAATAAATGGCAATAGTTTGTCGTTACCTTTGAACATGGCACTTGTCTGCATATCATTTCATTCAATTGGGTATTCAGCTGATCTCCATGATGATCCACTTTCATGAGTCATGCCACTCCTTTGAGTCTTTCAAAAGAATGCATTATCCACTGTCGCATTGTGTGTTTGTCTCGTTTAGTCATGCTGCCAAGTCTTTTGTCGTGTCGCCCAATGTTCAAAGGGAAGTTGAATAAGTTTACCTCTGTAGTCAAAATAGTCTCTATTTCAGTAATTTTGAGTCAGCCTTATGTTTACAACATTCACATCATTCCAGAACTATGTTCCGAGTTTCATGACATCGATGTGGGATTCATCATGGCCCTCCTTCGACGAGACTATTCCCATCAACATCAGCTCATCATCTGGGAAATAGTATTAGAAAAAAAAAATAGTACCTTGAGATCTGTATTTCTTAATGACAAATTCTCTCGCTCTCAACATAGGTTCACATCATTGACATTTGATTGATAGAATCGACTGGGTGTTCGACATCAGGACATCTATTCACACTCAGTAGATTGCACTAGGGTACCTTGGGAATCATTGACATCAATGGTGATGTCCCTCACACTTGTTAATGGTTCACATCATTGACCGGTAATCAAGTGGTTTCTACCATGTTCGACTTTAGATCATTGTAATCACATGGATAGAATCGTACTTTGTGGAAGACGAGACGAAGACCCTGGGTATTTGTTTAAGCACTCATTACTTGCGACGGAGTTTTGTATATCTAGCATCGATCCACATTTTTATGGTCGTGGCTATGCTCAAATTTGCATCTGTATGACATAGATCTACGTTGTATGTCCGGTAGCTATGTCAAAGTTTGAGTCCTCTATCACATGGATATACGTTGTATTCTAGTATCCATGCTTGTTTATTCCGGCCATGAATCTACCTTGTATTGGTATGCAGCCATGAGTTGGTTACATGTGTCTATGAGCCAAAAATATTGATGTACTATAGATTCCTACTTGACGACATGCTTCGATCGAGATTACATTTTCACCTCAAAGTGACACCTTATTCTCTCAAAGATCTCACTCATCGTATCCCTCTAAGTCTCATGCTTTGGGGGGCATTTTGTTATACCCAAATCCTGTCACCACCATGTGATAAGACCCTTAACATCCATGTTTGCCCTTAATCCCAACACTTAGAGTGAAAACCTACTCTGTTTGTCAATTCTACATGAAAAAACTCAGCACCGCACTTTACCTGTGGCCCATGAGTGGTAACTTGCTTGCATCACCTGTATCTTGTTTTCCATAAGTGGTGCCACCACCTATGGTCTATTATCATTCCAGGAAACTCCTCTAGGTTGTATCTCAAGGATGCTTGGTAACTTACAATGCTTTTAGGGGTTTTTTATATGGATCAAGTCAGTTGACCTATATAACCTTTCCACTCTCAAGACATGCATAAAAGTCACTCATTTACAAGGATTTTAGTTACAATTGCTCAGAAGTTGACAATAAGGTGCAAGGACGAAGAACTCGTGAGGCTGGAAAACGTACATACAAAACCGTTATGCATATAAATGTCTAAATCATGATAAGGATGGAACTTGTAAATCAAATTGCACTAACAAACCAATAGGATGATAGCTATCAGCTATTAATCAATCTGAAAATGACCTAAATACACATTCAGGCATAAGTACAGTAAAGAAAGAGACGATGGCTAAACAGATCATAACAAAAGAGCTTATATTCATGAAGAGTAAAAATGAGAAGTTGAAAGCATTATAGGCTTATATATCCCCGAAGTTGAACCCTTCTTGCTCAGACTGCTTTCAGTGGTTCACCTTTGGCTTTTGTTCAACTGTTTAGCCTTCGAAACAAAGCTTTTCAGTGGCTAATGAGCTATGATAGTTCTCGCCTAAGCCACCGAAAGCTACAACTTGTAAAATTTTCATCCAAATAAAAAACAGAGGCTTTCAAATTGTTAGTGATATTCATATCCTTCGTTGCATGAGTTAAATTCTTCATACTACCAAAATAAATTATTTTGGGAGATAACATCTGGCTCCTACTTGGGGATGGGAACCTCCCAGTGAGGTCCCAAGAATCCCAAAATAAAATGTCTTTCCCTAAAAGAAACTAAGTAACTTAACACTATCATTTACTGTTCCATTGGGCATGGAGTTTATTCTGAAAGCAAAACAGCCTACTATCTACTAATTTATAATAATAAGGCCTCAGAGCCTCAAATAAAATAGAGTTTCAAGAACCCCCCATTCACTGGGCCATCAAATACCTATTCCCCTTCTAGATTATGCAATTTGAAGGTGTTATTCTTATGTACCTGGGCTATCACAAAAGAGCCAATCCACAAAGAGTCGAATTTTCCATGTTTTCCCTTATCTTGTCTGACATCATCCCACTTGAGGACCCAATCTCCAACCTGGAAGTTGTATACTTTTGCTCTTTTGTCAAACATGCACTTTATCCTCTGCTGATGTGCTTCTAATTTTCCTACAACTTGCTCCCTGTTTTGCTGTAACTCCACCAAGTCCATCATCCTTCTCACCATATCATTTGGTTCATCTTCCTCTTCCTGAAATAAGTTTTCCACTGAAAGGATGAACTGGATAGGAAAAATGGCCTCAGTGCCATAAACTAGCTTGAATGGAGAAGTCCCTATGGATTTTTTGTCTGTTACCCTATCATCCCATAAAGAAAACTTAAGCCTTGAATCCCAGCTTTTCTGATTTGTCTCCAGTAGTTTCCTAATGATTCTGACTAATCTTTTGTTGGATGACTCACCCAGGCAATTGCCTTGAGGATATTAGGATGTGGAGTGTACCAGTTGAATACCCATTGATTCACACATTTTAACTAATGCCCTAGCCTTGAAAGCTGGTGCATTATCAATTACTAACCTTATTGGGAAACCAAACCTACTAAATATATTCTCATATAAAAATATCATGATGACTTGATGAGTGGAATTCTTGGTGGGTACTGCTTCTATCCATTTGGTAAAGTAGTCAGTGGCTACTAAGATCCATTTATGTTGTCCACTAGAAGATGGATTTATTTCACCTATGAAATCCAAACCCCATTGCTGGAAAGGCCCATTCACTGCAATAGGCCTATGGGGCAAGGATTTGAGCTGTTGCTTCCTTATAAATCTTTGGCATTGGTCACAGGCCCTTACAAAAGTGCATACATCAGCAAAGAGGACTAGCCAATAGTATCCTGCACTTAAGATCTTGTGGGATATGGTTTTCCAATAGTGGTGGCCTCCACATGTGCTGGAATGAAAGTGATGCATGACCTTCTCTGCTTCCTCTTTATCTAGACACCTTAGCAAAATTCCAGACTGATCTCTCCAGTACAATAGTTTGTCAATTATGCAAAACTTAACAGATTTGAACTTAAGAGCTCGTGCTTGGTTAGGAGTGAGATAAGGAGAAACTTCTAATTTTTGCAAAAATTGAATGATACCTGAGTATCAATCACATGAAAATATGTTCTCAACTACTGATGGAATGTCATGCTAATATTGATTTACTTCTGCTTGTGCTGCTACCACAGTCTGCACCTTTGCTGATTTGACACATGTGAAATTTATTCCCATCATTTCACAGTTTTCTTTGGCCATGAGTTTGGCCAGACCTAGTCCCTTTACCAGCTTAGTGAGTTTCACCTCTATATCAAACTCAATGAGTTTGGCAATCCACTTATCTCTTTTCCCATCAATGTCAGGCTGAGTCAAAACATCCTTCACAGCAGCTGAAGGGACATATGCAAGGACCTTTGCATGGAGAATGTAGATTCTGAAAGTCTTCAAATATTTTATGAGAGCATAAGCCTGCTTCTCAATTGGGTCATACTTCAGCTCAACATCTCTCAAGGTTTTGCTGAAGAATGCAATTAGATGATCAAGACCCTCATCATTCTTTTGTAACAGTACAGTTGCTACTGTGTCATAAGATGCAAATGAGAAAATGTAAAAACCCTTGTTGTAGTTAGGACTAATCAGGGTCGGGGCCTCCATGATAGCTTTCTTAATGTCTTCAAAAGAGTTTCTTTCCTAGTCAGTCCACTTTATTTCTACATCTTTTTTCATCATGACTGTTATATGCTTTACCAACTCGGAGAAATTAGGAATGAACCTCCTGACAAATTTTATTTTGCCTAAAAAGGACTGAATGTCTCTTTTTGACCTTGGTATTGACATCTTTTGGATTGCTTCCACCCTTACTAGATCGATCTTTACACCTTCAGCTGAGACTATGTGGCCTAGGAGCTTTCCTTCATTGAGTGCAAACAGGGACTTCTTGGGGTTCAGTGATATTCCATACCTTTTGCACTTCAGAAATACCTTCTTTAAATGCTGCAAGTGGTCATGATGGCTATGAGAGTAAACTGTTAGGTAATCCAAATATATTAGCACAAACTTATCATTTAGCCCTACAAAAGCTAGGTCCATGGCTCTCTGAAAAGTAGCCCCATCATTCATTATCCCAAATGGCATTTTAGCATACATGAAGGTTCCCCAGGGGGTGGTAAAGGCAGTATTCTCTTCGTCATCAGGGTGCACATCCACTTGGTTGTATCCAGAGAAGCCATCAAGGAAGGACATAACCCCAACCCCTGAGACTTTTTGCAATAGGTATTCCATCTTGGGCAGTGGATAGTTTTCTTTCTTGGAACACTTGTTCAAGTTCCTAAAATCCACACACAACCTGATTTCTCCATTTTTATTTCTTACCACTACTAGGTTTGCAATCCACTTGGAATACCTGAGGGGGATTATGATATTGGCTTTGAGGAGCTTTTGGATTTCCTTTTCAATCACGGGGAATAGGAGAGGGCTGATGGGTCTTAGCTTCTGCTTAAAAGGAATGGTGTCCTTCTCCAAAGGAATTCTGTGCTGGATGATATTGGTGTCATAAGTTTTTAGGTCACTATATTCCTAGGAAAAGACATCAGCAAACTCTTTTATCAAGCTGCAAAATTTAGACCTTTGATCAGCGTTCAATTAAGTGGACAAATTTATCAGTTTTGGATGGCTTTGGCTCCCTATGTTTTTCTCTTGGATAGCAAGATCTAGCTCCTTTTTGGCAGGCTTGAAAGGGATGTCATTGTGATCGAACAGCTCTTCCATTGGTACTAGACCTCGGGGTATGTAGTTGCTGGGCAATTGGACAATGTTCTGATCCGCCACTTTATCTTTTAACTTGATCTGTTTAGATTCCTCCATGTTTAGGTTTTCCTGGTCTATGTGTATATCATAGAATTCATCTACTAATTGTAGGAATTTACTAAGCTCATCATCATTCTCAAACACCCTCCAAAATTTGACATTATCTGGCAGAGAGGGTCGGTACTTGACCTGAACATCATAACTGAGCTTAGGGGGTAAAGGAGGAATAAACAAAATTGCAAAGACAGCCAGGGAATCAGCCAGGTGATTCAAAGCCCTAGGTATATATGACAGTTCAAAAAACATAAAGGATTCTTTGAGTTTCCATACCTCATCCCTGTAGGCCTTTAGTCTGATATTTTTGTCTGAAAAGTGTTGTTGACCTGCTGTATGATGAGGTTTGCATCTCCAAAAATCTTCATGCACATGATCCCCATCTCTTTGGTAGCATTAACTCCTAGTAGCAAGGATTCATATTCTACTATGTTTTTAGTGGTCTTAAAATCAAGCTTATAAGATAGATGGATGTTTTCCTTAGATGGGGGGATCAATACTACACCTGCACCTATTGAGCTTTGAGTGCTAGCCCCATCAAAATACATGGTCCAAATTTATGTGGTCACTTCTTCGGGCTACTGATAGGTGGGCTTAGTGAGATGGACTGATGTCTGTTGAGAATCTTTTATTTGCAAAATGCATGATCCAAAATCAGTGTCCACTACATAGATGGGGTGATTCACTAAGTTTCTCTCCTTGCTTATGATGTAGGACAACTAATTTTCTTGGTACAACCTCTTAGTCTCTCCTCCAAACATGGGAATGGTGGCATATGTAATATCCATCTGAAGGGTGCCACTTAGTCTTTGTCTCCATGATCGAGACAGCAAGAGACTAAATTTTGGAGGGATATCAGCCACCACAATGTCCATCATGATGCTTTTCGAAGGTTGCTAAGTTAGGTTCACAACAAGGTCTTTGATGAGGCCCAAGCACTTGACCTTACTGGAGTTAAAGGAGAATAAATCATGGTAGGGCTTAGTGATGCTGAGACCAAGCTCATCCATCACAACCTTTGGCATTAGGTTACGAGAGGCTCCTAAATCCAGAAGACAGTTATGGAGGATTTTATCATGGATATTCAAGGATATGTAGAATGGTGGGCACGAGTCCTTTAGGTCTTTGATCATGGGGCCCAGGGTTACAATAGGATTGTCATCTTGCATGTTCGCAAACTCATTTTCAATGTGCACCTTGGGCTGAAGGGAATTCAGAATGGAGGACTTGAATGCAACATTTTTCATTAGCTCAATTAAAGGAAAAGGGATTTTCAATTTTTGAATTTCAGAATCAAGGTTGAAAGAATAATGCAGCCTATTTGGAAACCTTACCTCATGAACTGGGGGTTTTAGTTGGATTTGATCAGGAATGGCAGAAGGTGTTGGTTTCATTAATGCTTTAGATGTAACAACCACCTTCTTTGGTAAAACAACAACCTTTCTAGCTGGTGTAGCAGGCTACTGGACAGGTACAAAATTATTCTTGAGAGGAAAAACCAGCCTAGACCTGAGATGGTAACCTCCCTGACAATCATATTGTTAGACAGCCTCTTCAATGATCTGCTCATCAATTAGGGCTTCTTCATATTTTTCCTGTGTCAGAAAAGAACAGTCCACCTCATCATCCATGCAATGGATGTTGTCTTTAGCTTCTCCTTCTTCTTCAATGAATTCTTGCTCTTCTTCTAATACAACATTTTGAAATGGAGCTCTTATTCTTTGATCTTCCCCTTGGTTCCTCTCCCTTTTGAGAATATGAACTAGGGGGTTTCCTCTTCTATAAGGAACAAAATTTGGGTTTCGAGGAGCAAAGTCACTTTGCCCTTTACGCCTCACAGGTATATGTCCTTGGTCCTTCAATTTAGACATTTCAGCAGTCAGGTTATCTAACAGTGTGGTCATTTTTTTAATCCTGTTCTCTAATGCAGAAGCCCCATTAGAGTCTGTTGGCTGCTTCTTCCTGTCTATCTTCCCTTTGACCTTCTGAGATGCTAGAATGTTTGACTCTACCTCTAGGGAAGCATCCTGCATGAGTGATAAGGAGGAATACCTCCTTTGTTTGAGAAGTAGGTAGAAATTAGAGTCAAAGGCATTTGCATGAGTTATCCTATATGAGGTATGAGAGGGATTCAATTCAGTGGGAATCTTGCTGTACATATTGTTGAATCTCTTGGTAAAGTTGGAGACAGACTCCCCATTTTCTCTTTTCAGGTTGCTGAATTCTGTGATATAGTAGAGGTGGTCTCTCCTCTCTCCCCAAAGCTTTAGGAAAATGTCATCTAGGGCCTCTATTCCTACCACTGATCCAGCAAGAAGTTCCTTAAACCACTTCCTAGCTTGACCATCTAGGTTTTACAGAAAAAACCTAGTCCATACATCTTCTTGCTTTATGTTAATATTTTCAACATAGCTATAAAATTCCTCTAGATGTTCTTCAGCAGTGGAATCCCCTTCCCTGTAAACTTAGGCATATACTTGAGATAATCCCCATTAGGCATGGCTGAGAGGGGATTTGGAAAAATTATGGGGGCATACCTAGCCACCGAGATCCTCTCCATTTTGGTCAATTGAGGGGAAACCATATTGGAAATGGGTGTGGACAGGGTTGAGGAAGGCAGCGCTGATGGAGATACTTGCTGAAAAGGTGGTGGTATACTTATCCCAGTGGAGTCACTAGGGATTGGATCTTCACAAGCAATGGTGCTTGAAGATTCCCAAAGCCTAGATTTTTCTGATGTATCTATAAATTCCCGAGAATTAAGATTTTCAGCAGAAGAAATAATAGCAGAAATATTTCTTGAAATACATGATGTAGCTTTTTGTGTAGCACTGCTGGTTTGTCTCAGTAAATCCCTAACTCTTCTCAAAATTTCTTTTGGATCTAAAACCAGTGTTGTTGGTGGCCCCTTAGGGTTTTCTTTGGTACTTGGTCTTCTTGAAACAACCTTATCTCAATGGAGTCGCCAGATAGATGATTACAACCATAATAGTTTCCAAGCTTTGTCTATCATCAAGGAAATGATCTATGTCGTCTCTTAGGGAAGCTGAGCTTCAGTCTCTTGTCCCCAGCAATGACGCCAATTTGTTATCACTCCAGGAAACTCCTCTAAGTTGTAGCTCGAGGATGCCTGGTAACTTACAATGTTTTTAGGGTTTTTTTATATGGATCAAGTCAGTTGACCTATATAACCTTTCCTCGCTCAAGACATGCATAAAACTCACTCATTTACAAGGATTTTAGTTACAATTGCTCAGAAGTTGAAAATAAGGTGCAGGGATGAAGAAGGCATCAGGCTGAGAGACTTACATACAAAACATATGCATATAAATGGCTAAATCATGATAAGGATGGCACTTATAAATCAAATTGCACTAACAAACCAATAGGATGACAACTATCAGCTATTAATAATTCTGAAAATGACCTAAATACACGTTCAGGCATAAGTACAGTAAAGAAAGAGATGATGGCTGAACAGATCATAACAAAAGAGCTTATATTCATGAAGAGTAAAAATGAGAAGCTAAAAGCATTATAGGCTTATAAATCCCCAAATTTGAACCCTGCTTGCTCAGACCGCTTTCGATGGTTCTCCTTTGGCCTGCGTTAAACTGTTTAGTCGCTGAAACAAAGATTTTCGGTGGCTAATGAGCTATGATAGTCCTCGCCTAAGCCACCGAAAGATATAACTTGTAAAATTTTCATCCAAATAAAAAAGAGAGGCTTTCAAACTGTCAGTGATATTCATATCCTTCATTGCATGAGTTAAATTCTTCATACTACCAAAATAAATTATTTTGGGAGATAACATGGTCTTTGGTCCATAAGCATTTCTCATCTAAACTGCTCTGTCATAAGAGAAGAAAAGTGCTACCCTGGGTAAAATGGGGAAAAAAGAAGTTTCTCGAGGCTTCTAGATCATGAGCCTAATGTCCTCCCTTACCCCTATCATTGTGGGTTAGTTGAGCTCGAGATCCCCCATGGTAGGATCTTAGAGCCACCTCACCCACAATTCTCTCAACTATTCCTATCCATTGAGCCTTATAAACACAAGCTCATGTCCATAGTTGAGAGGGGGAACTATAGAGGTATTGTTATGCTGTTGGATTGACCACTTAGTCCAAGCCATTGGAGAGCATAGAGAGCAAATTTGGAGCTTATGGGGATGAAGTGTTTGTCTCGTGGAGATGCTTGTCGACACTAAGGCAATGGTTGTAAGCTTCTCCATACATCTTTAATGCAAAGCTGATTTCCATCCCACATTACTATTGTTTTGATCTCACATGTACATGTTGTTATATTCCTTAGTCACTAACATGGATGAGTAGATAATTTTCTAGTAGCTTTGATGTGTTTGCATGTTTGATCTATTTGCAGGTACACAAGTTCACTATCGAAGCAGCATTCCAGGTGTCTACGACATCCATGGAAGGTATTCATCCTTTTTCGTTCACTCATTTGTTCTGGATCTGAACCATTAAGACCAAAGGAACAACTTCTGTCCGAAGAAGGTGAAATATTCCTGGTTACAATTAATAAATGTGATTGTACCAATCTCTTAGACATTTATTCAATCCATACAATACTTTCTTCATTTTGTACACCTTGCGCTCTTGACATTTGATTTCAAACCCTAGTGATTGATTTACATGAACTTCCTCCTTTGGTATACTTTTCAAGAAAGTGAATTTAACATCCATCTAATATTTTGGTCACCTTATTTATGCTTCTAGATCAAAAAAATTTCTAACTATGTCTAAAGTCTTGCTAGAAGAGAAAAAGGTTTCTTCATAATCAACAGCTTCTTATTATGCAAATCCCTTGGAAACAATCCTTTCCTTCTACATTTCCACATCACCCTTTTCATTAAACTTGGTCTTATAAACCAATTTGACTCTAATGTTGAATTTATCTACTGGAAGATCTACAAGATCCCATGTTTTGTTCCTTTTAATTGCTTCAATTTCTCCATTGATTGTTTAAACCAATTGTTCTTTGACTGCTTCTTCAAAATATATGGGTTGACATGATAACAAGGAAAAGTGTACTTTTTAATCATCAAATTGTTCATAAATTTCTTACAAGGTTATGTTTTCTAGTTCCAGGAAACTAAGTTACTACTAGAATAAGGATTGTGCATTGTTTGTTCTCCTTATCTTTATACTTGCATTCTTGGAGATCTAGGTTTAAGAGCTTGATATCCTATAGATTCCATGGAAAAGGGTATAATTTCCACTTTTTTAGTTGGTTTATCCTCCCAACATTTATCTTCCAAGAATTTAACATATCTTCTCACAATAAGCATCTTGGTAATAGGGTTATACAACCTATAGGGTTTGGATAGCCACTATATCCAATGAAAATGCATTTTTTTACTATCAATCTTCCTACTCAACTCATCAAGAACATGAGTATAATACACAAAACTAAAAAATTTGAAATGAGATACACAATACTTCATGCCACTATATGTTTAAAGAGGGCATTTTTCTTTCACAATGTTGGTTGGTGACTGATTCAAAAAATAAACCGAGCAAGGTACAACTTCTTCCCAATATTCACTTGAATTTTTTTATCCTTGAGAAAACTTCTAGCCATATTCATGATTGTTCTATTTTTTTCTTTCAATTACTCCAATCTATCATGTAGTGTACCTCATGGTGAATTTCCTTTCAATCCCTTGATGCTTGCAGAATTTTGTGAAGTCTTTTGAATAATATTCTCCCCCTCTATCCAACTTGAGTACCTTAATGTACTTTCTAGTCTATTTACTTTTTCATTGATTTAATTTCTCTAAATTTTTCAAAGGTATCTAATTTTTTCTTAACAAAATACACAGAGTTAGCTGCTAAAATGATAAATAAATGCTAATAAATAAAAAACTTCCTCATATTGACTAATTTTACATACGACCACAAGGACTATATGCACCAACTCAAGATGTTATTTTTCTCTATAGGAAGTAGCTAGAAATCTATCCCTTTGGTGTTTAGTTAAGATATGTGTCTCACAAGAGTTATCATGTGAATTTAAAATGGGTAAACCCTTGACCATGGATTTCTTCCGTAAAATACTAAGAATACTAAAGGGTAAACGAACATACCTAAAATTCCACAACAAGGTATCATATGAGTGTTACATGAAATTTTTATCGACATGACCAACCTTGCGACACCCTATTGCCTCAATCCCAAAAAACATTTTCATGGTGGATGATCCCTTGTTCCTTTGTCTTGCAAGTTTCCTTATTTTGCAATTTAGATGAACCTTTCTTACATTCAAGCCATGTATTTTCCCATAGATGTGCTTTGCTCCATTTCAACCCAAGTCATCGATGCACCTTGGATATATAGTAGACCACATCTATCCATTTTGACAAAACTTTCTATACTGACAGGGAATGTCGATTTTCATACGAGAAAAAAATCTCCATCGAAATATCTTGACAGATAGGTTTTCCATTTTATTGTTTTGAATTTGGGTCAACTTCCACCATTGTTGGGATCATATCTCATCCACTTTCTACAATATTCTCAACCTCTCTTATCTACATTGTCCTATAAATACAGCCTTTGGCAATGGGTGAGGGGAGAGTCTTTGGAAGGTATATGCTAGACAAAATTTGTCCATAGGGTTAGGTTCTTGATGTGCTTCATTCTAAGGAAAGAGTGACATGTTAGAATAGGAGGAACTCATTGGAAAGGATACACAACACCAAGTCCATGGTTGTAATCTTTCTTGTTATTCATAATACAAAAATGCATCCCTTTACTGTATCTAATTAGTTGTATCATTTATAACAAATATCCTTGGTCATTTGCTTATATTAGTCAAATTCTTTTAGTACAACTCACTTGGTACTTTCTTATGTTAAATCTCTTACAGGTTCTTCATCCAAGGAATTGGACTACAACAACTCAAGGACAAAGAAGAAAATATTCAGTCAAGTAGTAAGTCTTATTTCCATTTTTCTTTACCAATATTTGATTAATATATGAAGAGGTTTGTGTTTATTGTCTTGTTTTGTTCTAGATCTTTACCATATATACTAGTGACTTCGGTCTTTGTTCGCATCTACTGAAAACTCCTTTAACCAAATTGGCGACTATGCTAGGGAAAAGATAGATATCATTTTCTTTGCAATGGGATTCCTTAGATCCTATCTTGCCTTGTATTTTTTGTTTGGAACCTTTTTTATGTTTCTAGGTCTCACGATCGTCCATATCGTCTTTGGAGAATGAAGTCATTATTTAAAATCCTTTGAAGATGGTATTGTTTTTGTTTTCTAAAAAAAATGTCTCTATTGACGTCGACGTGCTCTAGTTTCATATACAGTGTTATTCTGTGCACAGACACATCTTATGTTCACATATAGTGCATCATCGACGCACTTAGGTTTCATTTACAGTCACGTTGATTCCTCTAGATGCACTTTGTTCCACAACGACGTCGACTTGCAAAATTTTGTAGTAGGGACAAAATCCACTCTTAAGCATGGCTTAGGTGTCTTTATGAGATCTTTTCCAGCTATTATCAGTCTCTGATACTCCGTAGACCTTTCATTTGTTTCCCTTAAAAGTGTGTTTTTGTGAGAACTATTTGGATTGTTTTTGTCTTACATTTTAAGCAAAATGACGTGCATTTAAAACAACAACAAAATTCCCTCATGGACATGGGGAATGAATGGTATATTATGGAGTCTCTTTGATTTATATTCCATATGCATTCAAAGAGGAGTTTATTTTTCTTGTATTGAATTTAACATTTGTTTCTTTTCTTGAAACCTCTTGCTCCTTTCTGCAGATAGTATTCATCATGCATTTCATTTTCGTGTGGTTTTCTTGAGTTGTTTGGAATTGATTGCTTTGAGTGATTTTGTTCGAAAATAAAGGAAAATTTTATCTCTCCCTCTCTTAGATAGATTTCATCAAAAGAAAGAAAATAATTAAATGGTTTTGAGGCAAGTCTAACTTTCCATTTGTCCACTTAACCTTTCTAAATAAAATCAAGAGCTATCTAGGTTAAAATTATTAGTAACTTGTGTGATAGGTTAGAGACTTGTTCCAACATATTTAAGCATGGGAGATGTTGTTTTTTGTGTTCAGTGCATATTGGGGACTGTGTGGTTCTTCCACATACATCGGTATATCGAATGACCTTTCATTTACTATTGTGCTATATAGAAAGGTTAGTGACGTATTCGATGGTATATAGGAAGACCCCTTTCAAACGGGTGTGCATCAGACATCATTACTATAGATTTGAGCTCCCTCATACCTTATGTATATCAAGAGACCCCTGTAGGAACCTGAAACCATCCGAGTGGACCTATCTACTGTTGTGTTTTGGAACTACACCGAGAACAACACTTAGGGATAAATTATGCACATACTACTAGGCAGTCAACTTATATGGTTAGGGGGATGGTCCTAATCCTTCTTGGTTAGTTCTATAAAACATTAGGCCAGGTATAACTATTGGACCCTACGGTATATCATGAGTTACGACGACTTGACACTCCCGTGAGGATCCAAATTTTTAAACCCACCTGTCACTTGTTTACTTGTTGCTTGATGTTGAGTAGTTCTTTGTATATACATTTAAGAGTTTGTAGAGAGAGTCAACTTCATCACGCGGTTATGGATACGTCTTCTGGGACTACCAACCAAGAGACCCCTTCTTTAGGGGAACCTTTTGTTTTTCCTCCTTTGAAAATGGTGGTCCTCACTTTATTAGCAGTTTGAACCTCCCTATATTTACTATAGGATTAACGCTATGTCTATTCAATCTGGTGATCCCTGATCTACCCAATGTCTCAAATATTAATCCCAATCACACTGACACTAACCTCATGTGGATTCTCCACCTTGTAATCCATACGTGTCTTCTTCCCATTCTCCCTATTCTCTTGTTGAAAGTTATGATACTAGTAATAAGAGAAGAAGAAAAGGAAGGTTAAGAACAAGAAAGGAAAACTAGCGACCAAGTCCCAAACAACTACTCCTCCTAGTGAGAGTATTGAAACACCTACGAAAACAATTTCTAAGCCAAGATTCTCTTGCATGCTTTGTAGGGGTGATCACTTTATAAAGGATTATATTGGTCTTTCCCAAGTTTTAGAGGTGTGTTATAAGGATTCCTAGAACCACATATCGTCAACCTATAGTCATCATGCTGATGATACTCTTTCAACCGATGAATCTGTGCTTAAGAGTTGAAAAGGTAAAGGAAAGAATCATTGTTTTATATGTAAGGATATGCACCGTACTTACCTTTTTCCTCGTATGTATGAAGCTTCAAATTTGTTGGAATATATTACCATTCCTTGTCAACAGCTTCCAACAGGTCATCGTAAGTTTTCCTTGAACCCCCACTAGTTGACCAAGTGGTTGATTCAGTTTCATTTGTGGTTGATCTTGCTCTTCCTTCCAAGAGTGAAATTAAAGTGATTGATTAGGTTTCATCCATGGTTGATCCCACTCTTCCTTCCAAGAGAGAAATTGAATTGGTCGAGTCAATGTCATCTCCACCCGATCCGACTCTTTTTTTCGAGAGTGTTTAGATTAAAATTGTCACCATGACACAGTCCTCATCTCATCCTACTCTTGCAGTTGAGAGTGAACTGCAAACTGTTGAATTTTTTGTAGTAAGTTCGGATTGTCCTAAACAAGGGGAAATATTGCTTGTTTCAATAGAACCCCCTCCAAGTAATGAATTTATTTCCTTTGATTGGAATACTATATTAGAAACTCGTTTTCCTTCAAGTATCATTTTTAGATTATTGTGCGGTTTCCTTTTACAGACATACATTGCACTATTGTTGATGAGGGAGCGTGTGTGAGTATATTATCTTTATCTTCTTGGAAAACGATAGGTTCTCCTCCACTTGTGTCTGTCCCATATAAAATAGTGGTGTTTAATAGATGACCTACTGGGTCTTTGGGGATCCTTCCTGCATTTCCTATCATCCTGGGAGGAAACGTTGTATGTATCAAAGTTTTTGTAGTCCCGGGACCTTTGGATTTCAATATTATCCTCAGACATTATTATATAAACGCTATGAAAGATGTAGTGTCCTCAATATTTAATGTGATGTATTCCCCCTTTGATGGGAGGATTATGACCATCAATCATCTTTCCTTTGTTAGTCCTAACCATTGCATTCCTGCTAGTCATCATAATTCCCGGAATGTTCTGCATGTTTTAGTGGTTTTGATCCACCCAACAGTTGGAATTGTTTGTCATAGATGACATATGCCAACATTGACTTCAACAGGTTCAACATCAATTTCAACAAGTTATGAATCTCAACGAAACCTTGACAGTTTCAATATCGACGTCAACAATTTCTGCATCTTGACAGGTTCAATATCGACTTGGACAGATTCAACATTTCGACATGCATCGTCAATACCGACGAACGACAAACTATGAGAGATTGTCTCTCTGTATTCCAATCATCTATAAAGGTTGAACTTCTGGAACCATTCCAACTTCCCTTGTAACTAAACATAACAGACACACAACCCAAGCGTTCTCAACAATCTATTTAAGTATGTGCATTATTTTAATATAGAGCATGTAATGCAGCAAGTAAAAATCCAGTAATAAAGTAACATAGATTGGTTTCAATCCTTTCATATTGTCTCTGTGTGTGTATGTTTATGTTTGTATTTTCTTTCCTTCTTTTCTTAGTATTAATATGCTTCCACCATAATAGTACTCAATTCACACAATTGAACGGTTTTCACAGTCATGCACTTAGGGAACCCAGATCATTGGTATCAAATATTTTTAGTGCTTAAGTCATGTATAGACACTTATATCGAGGTTACCTAACTAATGCATGTTCAAACATGCTCGTAAAATCAGAAATCCAAGCAGACACTACCTTTGACTTCGGAGTATCTATCTACTCGCACTACTAGATCAAATATGGCTAAAGAAACAAATGATAGGCATGCAACTGACGAAACAGAGAAATTCATAAAGCAAGAACTAGCTTGAAAATGAATCAAAATGATCTCCCAGTTCCATACTATTATCACACAATTATCCTTGACATTAGGAGGATTATTTACAAGATCCAACTCTGACAAAATCAGTCCATTGAAGGTACAAATAAACTTGGACATACTGAATCTAGAAGGAAAGGTTGACACGAGATATGTAAAAAATTTGGTACAACAACTAGAATGGTATTAATTTGTGAACTAACTCTGGGAAGATAAAAACATCACCATTGCATCCTTCTAGATGACGACCTCTATGCATTGTTGGTGGGAGAACCTATCAACAAAGATGGACAAAGATAGAGATCCCATAGATACATGGGATAAATTTTTTGAGTATGCCCGAAAGGATTTTTACCTGCTCAAGTACTTTGAACAACAATATAAGAAGTGGAAGCAACTAAGGTAATGGAAATACCAGTCAGTGAAGAGTTACACCGATGATTTCTATCGACTAAAGGAGGGACTTAGCGTTCAAGAAGAAGAGAAATTACTTTTTTGAAGTGCATTGGTGGATTGTCCCTATACATTCAACAAGAGATGGAGTTTATGACTGTTAATATGCTTGCTGCTCCATTCCACTGTGCCGGTAAACTTGAAGCCAAACAAAAAGGAAAAACATGCTTCATGACTAAGCCGACAGGTCAAACATCCGACAAGAAGTCACTAGCCGACTTTGACAATTCAAGACACCCTTCTCAACCGACCCCGCCAAAGCAAGACCATGGAAAAAATCACTCTCAGAAAGATAAGAAGGAGTGCTTCACTAATTGATACAAGAAGATGAAGCCTTTGTGATATGGTCCATATGGTATTCTTAAGTACATTGGAGAAAATAATTTCCATCTTGACATTCCTTCATGCCTGGGCCTACATACAGTATTTAATGTGGATCTACTTCAACCATACCACGAACCACTGTTGGAACATAACGACTTGCATACAACATAACCTAAAGACATCCATCCTGATGTTCAAGAGCTTATTCCGTATGACACCATTGTGGGATGATGAATACGCCATATAAGGACGAAGACAATTCCCTTTTTTTAGGTGGCTAAAGCCAGATAGCTCCCAACACAAGGAAAATGGTACTCTACTACTGAACTAAACAACAATTTCTTCATATGTGTGAGCAAACAATGGGGACCATTGTTTCTTAAGGAAGGAGGTATGGTCAACCTAGCAGTTGGCATTATTTATTGGAGACGATGGATGCTAGCATCGACTTCAATGGGTTTGTTGGAACCCCAACAACTCCCCATTGATTTTTCAATATATAAAGGCCCCCCATGTAAATTTTGTAAACATTTTCTTTTTGTTTTATTTCATTCTCTCTTGTTTGATTTGGTAGGTGTTTTGATGGTTTTATTTCTTTAATTCTTCACTCTTTGCATGGCCTGCCCTTTGGCTTGGATCTAGTTGTATAAGGGTTAGATGAGTTGTTAATCTTTGTCATTTGACTCTCTTAGATTTCCGTTTTTTTCATAAATGCTTGTGTATCCTTATTTGAGCTTATTCAAAATACTTGCATACATCGATTTGGCTTGGTTAAATTGACATGATGTTTTGGTAACTTTGCAAAAGTGTACACCTCCCTTATTTTAGTGATTAAATTACTATCTTGGTGGATCACATTATTCTGATTAAATGATGATCTTCACCTAGGAAGGTTATATGTCAATCAATGGAAATAAAACTTTAGTTTTGAATTTCAATGCTTTATCAAATTTTACAAATCTCGAACTTTTGTTTAAAATCATCCATTGTTATGATGTTTCGTTGTTTAGCATAAGAAAATTAATTTCATCACAATTTCGGCATGAACATCCCTTGTGCCCTTTTAAAGTATGTACACTAAAAAGAGATGAACCAAGTTGAAAGTCTTAATCACAACATTTTGATTAAGCTTTCACTCTTACTTAGAAAGAAAAATTCATTATTTAATGAAGATTAAATGGCATACCATTCTTATAGATCATATGGTAAAATTATATCACCTTATTTATGATCTAAATTTGATATATTTAATTCTTCATTAATATTGTGATTCTCCTTGACATTAATATTATTGTAATACCAATATATTATTCTTTAAAGTTCTTTAATAATTTTAATACTTAAAGAAACCAAACAATTGTAAAAGTATAAGAACATTTATTTTATCCTTTAGATTACATTGAAGGGTCTCTTGAAATATAACTTTAAACACATATGGATATAAATATTGTTAAAGGAACTTAAATGTATTTTAGATAGGTGGAAAGGGAACTTGGTGTCCCATAATACAAGAAAAGAATTATATTATTTTTTAGATTATAATTGGTGTAGACACATGAAATCATATTATGAACGAAGGCATGATTTTTCTTTTCTTTATATTATTGGTAGGAACTCATTAAGATAGAAGGCATGAAGAATCATTCAAATTATGAAGACATGTTAAGCAAGCAGCTGATGAATGGAATCCGTTTCACTTGCAATGCAAAAAGAAAATAATATAACCAGATGAAAGGGTACGTTAAGCCACCAACCAGATCAAGAAATCATGCCATGTATATATTTCATATGCACCAGTTTGTTGATATCGCTCCTCATTCTACGGACTTGAAGATTTTGGATTGTTTACATTAAAATGCAATATATTACTGTTGGCATTTTCTATACTGGTTTTATTTCCTGCATGTCTATATTTTGTTGTCGCGTGAAGATTTATTGTTTTAGGAGACTCGAGTATATTTTTCTGATATTTAGTGTGAATGAATTTTCAAATGATATTATAATAATTTTTGTTATTCTCATTTTTGTTTTATTTACTTTTTAATTATTTGTTTTATTTATTTTTAATGTCATTTTAATTTGAATCCTTATTTGGATAAGCACATTCATATTTATCTTAAAAACCTAGCTAACATTATTTCCAATATATGTTATTACTGTGTCTTTCTAGCTTAGGTCATGTGTTTTGAGTAAACTTAATTTGGATTATTTTTATTAAGATTCACTATTTTTTCAAATAAATTATGTTTTAGTTTTGATAAGCTAAATTCATGTCTATTTAACATTATCAAGTCTTAAAATAACATTTTAATAATTAAATTTGCTCCATGGATAGGATATATTAAATAAATATAATTAGTTTAAAAAATATATAATTAGTTTTAAAATTAGGATTATAATTTCGTTTCATACTGGAAAGCTATAGGTTAGCACCTATTAAAATTGTTGTCAGTTTTAGCAATTGTTAAAATTGTTTGCTTTCAACTATTAAAATCTGCATTATAGATTAGTTAGGCATGAGTAGTTTTCTTTTTTTATTTATTTAAATTAGTTAATTCAACAATGAGACTCTCTTGTTGAGAGCAAATAGTAAAGGTGACAGGACCTATACCCTATAAGAGTTAGCTATTTCAAACAAATTGGTGGTTGTTTTAAGTGCCTTGTGTGGAATTTCTCTCCTTGTTGGCATCGAGAGAAAAAATCTGGCCAACAAGGTTCAGCATCGACTTTGACAAGTTTTGAACCTCAACACAACCTTGACAGGTTCAATATCGACTTCGACGAGTTTTGCACCTCGACAGGTTCAATATCGACTTCAATAGATTCATCATCTCGACATGCACCATCGACGCGAGCGACCAAGGAACTCTGTATTCCAACCGTCTGTAACAATTGAACTTCTAGAATCGTTCCGACTTCTCTTTTAACTGAACGTAATGGGAAGACAACCCAAGTGTTCTCATCACACTATTGAAACATGCACATTATTGTAATATAGAGAAAGTAATGCAACAAATAATAATACAGTAATGAAGTAACATAGATTGATTCGGATTCTTGCATATTTTCTGTGTGTGTGTATGTTTTGTTGAGATTACAACATCATCAGTCATTCTCTAGTCTTGTGAGTAATATCAAGACAATAGACTTGTGAGTAATATCAATTCCTACAAATATCCTCATATGATTGAGGTGGTGATGTTGTAAACCTTGTGACTAATATCAAGCCAAGTCTTGTGAATAATATAAAGGCAGTAGACTTGTGAGTAATATCAAGTCAATAAACTTGAGTGTAATATCAAATAAAGTCTTATGAGTAATATCAAGTTCTACAAATATCCTCATGTTGTGAGGTGGTGTACTTTACTATGTAAAGTAGATATACTATGTGAGGGGGCATATCTATATACTATGTGAGGGACCTCACTATATGACCTGGAGTAATACATATGATTATAGGTTCGGAAACAATCAAGTACAAGTATGATATGATATAGATGACTAATTAATGAAAACACATATGGACCGTGCAGAGATAATTAATATATGCACATAGATGGAGAGAGAATTTGAATTTCTCATGTTACCATCACATGAACTCGAACTTATAAGATATCAGTTGAGTATTAGTTATGGTAAACAAGTTCAGTTAATTAAGGAATCAACTCCTTAATTTATGCAAGTGGTTGTTGAAGATGACATCGATGGAGAAGAACTAGTTATGTTCATTTACATTTGGTTATGTTCAGTTACATTCAATTCTATTTAATTATACTCAGCTTAATGCAGTTAGACTTAGTTGCATGCAAATACACTCAGTTCCACTCTATTCCATTCAGTTGCATGCATTACCATCAAATTCAGTTCAAAATACTCAGTTACACTCTAGTTAATTAATGGAAGGTGCATATATTCTTGTGGAGATAATTATGGAGTACCAACTTGGCACCATGTCAGTGAGGGCGCATATCTTCTAGTGGGAGATAATCATGGAGTGCCATATTGACACCAGGTCAATCAAGGGAACATGATTGAAGATGTATCACTGTTCTAATTGTTAATAAGTTAATCATGCATGCGGCCATTCTATTTTTGTTTTATAACCTAATTTGACTTGTTATTAAAGTGATATGCACTTGGAAAGTTAGATACAGTGTTCCATTTGATATCTTCTCTTTGGTGCTCTTAGTGAAAGCAATCTACTATTGTGTTGTAACCATTCTCTGCAACTTATCAATCATACTCTAAGATTGTTTGTTGGGTTTGTAACAAATATAAATGTTATAAATATTAACATTTAATACTAAGTAGGTTAATTAGGGTAAATAATTAATTACTCAAGAGTTGACTTGAAAAGTCACCCACCTTACCACTTAGGGTATAAAATACCCGACACTAATTCTTGTAAACCATCTTTTTATCTATCTAATTATCAATATATATTTGTCCTATTAATGGCTTATCAAATATTCCAGGTGTTCTGGTAATATTGATTGTGTGAAGTGGATAAATATTCGCTTCATTTGGTATCAAAGCTCTGATAAAAGAAGATCTGGGATGGACCACAGCAGATACGATGCAACAATTCTCCTTGGGAATCCATAACTCATATCATCTCATTTCATCAAGTGTTGCAATTACAAAAAGGAAAGGATCCTAAGATGACAGTTCAAGGCAATTCAGACATTGTTGTCGATACAAGCTTTGAGGACAAAGCTTCCCTTAAGGGGAAGGCAATGTAACAAATATAAATGTTATAAAGATTAACATTTAATGCTAAGTAGGTTAATTAGGGTAATTAATTAATTACTAAAGAGTTTACTTGAAAAGTCACCTCCCTTACCACTTAGGGTATAAAATACGTGACGCTAATTCTTGTAAAACATATTTTTATCTATCCAATTATCAATATATATTTGTCCTATTAATGGCTTATCGAAAATTCCAGGTGTTCTGATAATATTGATTGTGTGAAGTGAGTAAATATTCGCTTCATGGTTTTTCATCCTCTAAATCAGTGGAGGGTTTTCCTAGGGTATATCATGTGTTATATGGTTTGATTTAGGTCTTTGGATTATTGATGAGATTTATATGCATTGTTATTGTGGCGTAAAGTTTTAAAGTTCAATTATCTTTATATTTTTTTCAATCACTAACATGTTTATGTGTGTAGTGTATTTCCTACTTTGCTTAGTATTAATATGCTTCCTCCATAACAGTACTCGATTCACACAATAAAAATGTTGTCCCCATCTTGCACCTGGGGCACCTAGATCGTGTTTCTTCCCATTAGGGATCGGGGGAAGGTCTCCAACCTCTAGGACATCAGGCTGGAGTTTTCCTGCTAGCTTTTAATTCTAGGGGGGACATTACCAACCTGTGGAAATCATGTTGGGTTAAGAGTAATGTTCTAATTTTGTGTCAACCTTGTTAAAAAATGAAATAGGTCCTCAAGAAAATTTTGTTTGTTTGTTTTCGGTTTAAAGCTTGTGTAAAAATGAAAGCAGTTTCCAAGAAGAGTTTACCTTTGGTTTAAATCTTTTGTAAAATTAAAACCATTATCTAAGCATAATTCGCTTTCTATGTCAAGCTCGTTAAAAAATGAAATAGGAATCCTCAAGCACAAACTACCTTTGGTTTCAATATTGTGTAAAAATGAAACCAATCTCAAGCATAGTTCTTTTTCTGTCTCAAGCTCGTTGAAAAATGAAACAACCATTCTTGAACGAATTTTACCTTTGGTTTCAAGTTTGGGTAAACATGAAACCATCCGTCAAGCATAGTTATTTTTTGTTTCAATATTGTGTAAAATGAAATAGGTAAACCTATCAAGTCAATTCTTCCATCCTTTTAATACTTGAACCTTCATTTCATATGCCTTTGTCACTTGATCCTCTTCTTTCCTATGTCTTTGTCACTTGATCCTCTTCAGGTATTTCTTGTTTTTCAGGTAGTGGGGTCCATCAAAAGTATGCCGAGTGGGTACTCGTTGGATGCGGAATTTAATTCTGCATCCAACGAGCTCTCCCGATCAAAATTTGAGTAAAAACACAGGGAGATATGTCGAGAATACAAAAATAAAATAGTTTTTTTTATGATACCTATCCCCAAATGTATATTAAAAAAGTGTTTAAGACCTATACGGTATTTCAAATTTAAAGCAATTTCATTGGCTAACACATGATGACATGGAATTTGAATTAAAGTTAAAAGGCCCATTTTGAGTTGAAATTTCCTCTAATGATCAATCATAGCCACAAGAATACAAGGTGGATCTATGTCTCAGCAAAATGTCATATAAAGTGTAACAAGGTCTTGCGCAACTTGGGCAATAGAAAAATGACGATGTTGCTGTCAACCCAAGGTCTTCAATCCAAACCTCCCAAAAAAGGTATGAATCCTCACCATGTGAATAAAGGAGTTGAATTTGAACATGGAGGAAATCGTTTGATTACTAGTCAATAATGAGAACCGTTAACAAATGCGAGGGAAACCACCATTAATGAAAATGGTCCCCAAGGTACCTAGAACATTCTAACAAGTGTGAATACAAGGACTTGAAGTCGAACACTTGAAGAATCCATTTAGTAGGAAACATTAAGGTATTCCCACTACCCAATAGTGAGGGAAATTGCCATTGATGACTACAATCCCCATGGTACTGTTATAAAACTCTAAATCTCATTCCCAGAGCAAGATGTGTTGCAGTCGATAGGAAGAGATCCATTGGAATGAAGGCATTAAGGCATCCTTCATCATCTAAAACGAGGTAAGTCAAAGACTAATTGGATTTGGAATTGGTACTGAATTTCATGACAAGGACCGCCAAAGACATGATGTAATGAACTGATACCAGGGACTGGCCGACACAAAAGGTCAAGGAAACTGCAGAATGGCCAACAAATGTTTAATCCTTGAATAGTGAGCATGACATAAAAAGTGACTTAGGTAGATTTTGACACGAAAGGACCAATGACACAAATCTGTAATGTAAGAGACATTAATAGATTCCCCATATAATTGGAAAATAAACCAACCCAAGGAGTAAGAAAGTTTGAATCGGGATAATATCAAAATACTAGGACCCAACTGTTGCTTTGTTCAAGGAAAGAAGACTTGATGCCATGATGTAAAAAACATGTGAATGAACTTCCCTTCCCCTCTCTCTTGTAAAGGTTTAATGAGTCCAAAAAAAAAAACTCGGGACCATCTTCATCTTTTGCAAGCTCGAAGAAAAGACAGAAGAATGCTTGATAAAGCAGTGATTCGTGTATTTTACGAGCCCGAACTAGTACATGCTTGACGATGTTTTCATAGTTTAGAGAGTCTGAAAAATCCAGAGAAGACTCTAGGGGGGTGCTTTTTCATACAATTTAGTCTCCTGAGGCCAGAAAAGTATAAAACAAACCATAGAAGAACTCTCTTAGCTTTCGAAGAAGTAAGATGCGCCTTTTTCATATTTAGTTAGGAAGGTATGAAAAATGTTAAATTACCACCTACCCAACGCTCCTTCAAAAGCAGCATATAGCCTAAGTTTTATAAGTGTGAAGGAAGGCAAGATCACTCAGAAAGATCCATTTGATTATGATAAATCGGGGCTTACAACAATAAACTCAATGTTTTTTTCTTTAGTGTTTAACGAGCATGACAAAGACATAAAGTACACTCATAATCTTTTTTCATGTTTTGGTCTAGAGCACGAAAAAGAGAAAATTAAACTCATACTGGGGGTTCCTTTTCTGTAAATTTAGTCCCTCGGGCCCAAAAAGTGATAAACCTATACCTGAGAATACTCTTCTCAATTCCAAAGAAAAGAGAGTGTTCCTTTCTTGTATTATTCCACATGGTCAGAGAAAGAGATAACCTACCACCAATGTGGATGCCCGTTCACATATTCTTAACGAGCCTAGACGGACAAGTTTACTCAGTAGTCAAGTCTATTTTGAGGAGTTGGACCTGGGCCTAAATAAACTCAATATCTTTCCCATGAAATTTTAACGAGTCCAAAAAATTCAACTCGCGGCCTCCTTACTCTTTTTAACGAGCTAGAAGGAGAGCAAAAAGAATTCTCTAAATGCGAGGAGACGAGTGTCAGAGGCAAGCGAAACTAGTTCCAAGCACGAGGAACAAACCTATGCATAATGCAAGGAATATGAGCAAGATAAAGACACTCAGGGAACATCTCCTCCAGGTAAAGGGTGTCAAGTTGCAAATGAAAAATGATACAAGGCTTAGCGACAATGAGAACAAAGATGAGGGATTATACAATGAGCTAAAAGCATGGAAGCTGACATTAGGCTCATAAGCACGAGCACGGCACATGCAAATGCGTTTATAGCTTGAACAACAAGACAAGGCCAGTAAATAGTTGTGAATCCAACTAAGAATCCTGTCTCCAAGAAACAACAACATCAAGATCATATTCAGAAGAAACGATCCGATGCTAGTCACTTTGGCAGAAACACATGTGACTTCTCTATCTTCTATAAAAGGTAAAGTCAAGGTAGAATCAACTGAAGAATATTCTATAGCACCAAGGCTTGAGGGTTTATAATCAGTAAGATCAACCTCATAAGGAGAGCAAAAATCAACAAGGGATATAGATTCTGTAGGAACAAACTCAGTATCACGATAGTTGAAAAATTCATAAGAAAAATCAAACTCATCAGGATCACTGACTTTCTGTTCAAAGGAAGAGTTGAAAGACTCAACAAGACCAACATAAGAAGAAAGGTCATGCTTACTAGGAAAATTAGGGTTAGACTTAGTCACAACTGAACCAACATCCAATAGAAGATCAAGCTGTATCAAAGACTCTAGGAAGACTCCATCCGAAGGAAGGAGATCATATGAGATAGGACACGTGTCTAAACTTTTAAATGGATTGACAGAGTGGAGAGCAGGCTCCATAGTCTGTATAGGATAACTCACCTGGTTAACTGCTGGGACCAAGTCCCAAGAAGGTAAGCATGAAAATATAGGCTTCTTCTCAATAGCAATTGAATGCAAAGGACATGAGGCCACATAGCTCACCTGTTGTGGGGTAGTGTCTATACAAACACTGGGAATTAATAAAGGAAAGACCTAGTCTCTAGTTGGGTTAGGAGACAGATCAAGAAAATCCAACTGATCAATGGTGACAATTTTTTTGCCATGATTAAAGTACATCACACGAAAATTGTTGACACCCCATCTTGCATGGCATAGACATAATCACGTCCAAGGAGCATATTGAAGTCCAAGGGGTATTCTATAACCATGAAGTCAACTAAGATGGCCTTCTCAACCAAACTAACAGGTGTTTGAGCAAGAATTTCCAAGGCTATACAAGTTCTTCTATCAAACACCAGTAACTGACTAGCATTTGACACAAGGATGGGAGATCCCATGCCTCGCCAAGCATGAGCAGACAAGATACTAGCTAAGGTTCCTTCATCAACAATACAATGATTAATCATGTATGGTTCGACTTTGACCTTTATCTGGAAAGGTACATCAGAAGGAAGGCGTGGCTCAACTAGGCTATCCCAATCAAAGGAAGAAATCCGAGAGCTTGGTGGGGTTTGATTCAAAATGAGTTCAATGCCCCCTTGTTTAGTAAGTTCTAAACTGGCAGTGAAGAAAATGTGACTAGAAAACACTTCACTCTCCAAAGGAAGAGTAGGATTGATCGACAATGGAATCGATTCAACCGCTTCGTGAAATTCACTTTCCGAAGGGAGATTGGGATTGACCAAAGATGACATTGGTTCAATCACATTAGGATCACTCTCCGAAAGAAGAGTGGGATTGACCAAAGCTGAGATTGGTTCGACCACTTGATCAACCAAAGGTTGAGTAGGTTGTTGAGAAACTATAGGTTGTTTAGGAGAAAGAAATTCTTGAGTCTTGGACCACACTCTTCGCACCTCTATGATAGTATGGCACTGGTGAGTAAGATGATCTCCCTCACATAGATTACAATGGAACTTAAGTTTGCACTTCGAACGACCAGTTTTCCCAACAATGTCAACATGACTAGCAGTGGCTGACTGTTTTCTCTTAGCATGACCTACAGAGGCTGAGAGTTTTCCCCCAGCATGACCACCAGAGGATGGGTGACTAGGTCTAACCTGACTAAGAGAGGTTGGTTGAAAATATTCAGGATGTTCAAAAATGGGATGACCATGAAACCAAACTCTTCACACATCCAGGATAGGAGGACATTTATAAGTAAGGTGGTCTCCCTCACAAAGCTTACAAGGAAACTTGGGCTTGTGTTTTGAACATGTATTCTTCTCAACAATGTCAACATGACTCGCAGTGGCTGATGGATTGTCTCCAGCATGAACCACAGAGGCTGAGAGACTTCCCCCAGCATGACTTGCAAAGGCTAAGAGACTGGGTCCAACATGACCTACAAAGGTTGGATGGGCACCACCATCATGAACAATAGAGGCTGAATGGTTAGGATCAACATGCTTTGCAGCAGTTGAGTGTGTGCCCCTAGCATGAAATTCAAAGTTTGGGTGGATCAATCCAACATGACTTGCAGAGGTTGGACAGGGAGGTTCAACTTGAACATTAGAGGTTGAACAGTTGCCCTCAGCATGAACTGCAGAGTTTGAGTGAATGGATCCAACATGACCTGGAAAGGTTGGAAGGATCCCACCAGCATGATGAACAGAGGATGGATGGTGAAGATCAACTTGACTTGTAGAGGCTAAGTGCTTAGATCCAACATGACCTATAGAGGTTGGATAGGTTCCCCCAGCATGAACAACAAAGGCTAGGTGGTGAAGATCAACTTGACTTGCAAAGGTTGAGTGCTTAGATCCAACATGACCTACAGAGGTTGGATAGGTTCCCCCAACATGAACAATAGAGGATGGGTGGTGAGGTTCAACTTAACTTGCAGAGGTTGAGTGGGTTCCCCCTTTCTTATGTTCCTTCTTCCTATTCCTCCTTCTTTTACTCCTTTTAGACTGTCGATTACTAGTATCAGCACTTTCACCACATGATGTAGAAGGAGGAGGAGAATCAACTACAGGTGAAGAGGAAGCAATGTTTTGATGCCCTAGATATAAGGACCTTACTTGAGAAGCATCAGAAGCATTCAGGATAGTTGGAGTGGAAAACAACCACACCGGTAGCCCTAGGGTGAATCCAGGTAGATTCAGGGTGGCCATCAAAGGAACACTGACATTCCCTGTGAGAGGAATAGTACAAGGAGTTCCCAGCATGGGGATCTCTTGGTTGGTGTTCAAAGGGGTGTTAGCCATATTTTCAAACTAGGAGACAAAGTCTGAGGTTGACAAGAAACCAAAAGTACAAAGCACACACCTGAAGGAAAACTAAGTACAGACAAACCACAGAGCACTCACTGAAATTACTAAAGCCAAACAGACAAACAGGTATAAGATACGCTTTCCAAAAGAAAGATGATAGACAGTTACTTGGAATCCCTATATATGTTCTTAGGCACAAGAGTAGGAATCACCCAGCGCACTCCCACACCTTCTACCGGGGTTACCTTCCAAGCCCATCCAAGGTCAACCAGAAATAGTCTTCCGGTGTACCTGTGTATGAACCCTAGATGTCAAAGAGACTAAAGGCTACCTTAACTATATTGATAGTCTGGGGGGACAGTCACAATCCTAGTTCATACACATGGGTAGGGTATCAAATCCCAAAACCTTGTATAAGACAGAATCCCCATATGCGCAAAAAACTTGGTCTACGCTTTGACAAGGAATCAAAGGGTTATCTCCTTAGTCTAAGCTTCCACATGGCCTCGTGATTAACTCCTGTTTGAGAGGAGCTTCCCAAATACAATCAACGTATAAAGGGGTTTACCTAGTGATTGGCCAACTAAGTCTGAAATTAAACACTTGTGGGGAGTTTAAACTCCCTATCCCACAAGTCTATCCTGAGCTAGTTGGTGTATGACCCTATAAAATAAAACTTCCTACTAATTTTTAAAACTATATCATTTATTTTAAGGGCTTTTTTTAGTCAGAGGGTAAATGGCATGAAACTTATGTGGTGTTTTGACTCAAAGTTAAAAGAAAATGACTAAGCAAAGAGAAATGAAATGCAAAAAGCAAAAACTATTCTCTTTCTTTTTTCAACTAGAAAACTTTAAAGCCACAAAAGAACAATTCTTTTTATTTTTTCAAAAATAATGATATGCAGTGTATTAAAGACAAAACCCAAATCTACATGCATATTAAACAAGTATATGTTCTTTTTATTTATTTTTTATAAATGCAAAATAAAAACTGCCTACAAAGAAAAGTATGCAAATAACAAGAACAAAGAAAAATGAAATCTACTATACAACCACCAAACAAACTCTAGAATGCCTTAAAGTCAGTAAAAACCCTACTTGGAAGGAAATCTTGCATAAGAGACAAGTTAACTAATTTGGCATGGTGAATTTAACCAACAAAACAAGGAGGAAACCAACACCAACAAGCTTCTGAATATAGACAAAGATCACTAACAGAGGCTAACCAGAAACATAAGCCAACAATCATACCAAGCAAAGGAGGTGGGGGGAAAGAGCAAAGAACAAACCCTAATGCTATAAAAAGGATTACCACATAAATAAAGAACCAAAAGGGATGACACTAACTCCTTGGAGTTATGCACCTGCAGAGGACACCAAAAGACATACCAAACAGCCCACAACAACAACAAAAAACCACAAAAATGAGGAAAAAACATTGTTTAAAGGGGCATACGCGAGTTTCACTACTGACAGGTCGTGTGTCATATGTGGGTTGACAATACAGCAAGTCGCGTGTACAATCACATGCAGTTTGTACCGCTAACAAGTTGCATATCATACTCAGATTGACAGTATAGAAATTCAAGTGTACCAAACCAGACACGCGACTGTTCAGTCTGCAACTCGCGTATGGGTGGAAAAAATCCCAAAAAAGGTCAAAAACTGCCTTAGGAAGGCAGGGGTGGTATGCTATCAGACTTATAAAGTGTTCCTAAGTGGCAAGAAGGACATGAAACAATGCAAAAGATTGAAAGAAAGACAGAGAAACCCCTAATAGATAAGGCTCTCCCTAGTGGAGTCGCCAGTTCTGTTGTAAAGGAAAGCATCATATGGCTAGGGTTTAAGAGGCCATTAACATACTAGGGTTGAAAGAGAGATGAAAATGGTTCTGCAAGTATATATAAGCAAGATTCGGAGATTAGAACGGTCCATACCTTGACAAATTAAGGTTGATCCAAGCATCCCTTCAATCCTCTTCTTGCTCCTCTTGCTCCTCTTTCTCCAAGAGACGTGCAAAACAAGTTATACCTTCCTCAAACCAATATGACCACATATAAAGAAATGGTAATCAAATAAACATGAAATAATAATCTGATTAACATCAAAATCTGATCATAAACAAAGATTCAATCACATATTGAACAATTATTTGGGAAGAAGAAGGACATCACATCTTTATTAATCTTGAAAACAAGTACAAATATACCTTCTCTCCAAGTTCAGCACCTCACGAAACCTTGATCTGGTTCTGTTGCTTCTCTTCTCCAAGGAACTCAGCCTCCAAGCTCTGCAACACAAGGAGAATGCTTCTAGGGAAAAGGTGCGGGCAAAGAGAGCTCCAAATTTCTCCAACATGACAATGAAAAAGTTCAAGTCCCCTCTAATGGACCTCCCTACCTCTATTTATATGCTTTATGAAGAGTTAGGGTCGAAGACAAAGTAGTTACAACTGAAGGAGTCAGTTGCATAACTACCCAAACTACCCGAATTTCAAAATAAGTATTTTTTTGACATTTTCAGGAGGTGTATGCGGGTTGCAGAGACAACAGTCGCATACACGAGGAGGTATACATGGGTTACAATGTAGAAAGTCACGTATTTAAGGCTTACGCAAGTATTATATATAGCAAGTCGCATATGTACGCAGGTTTCCTTAAGGAAAATTGCTTACACATAAAAAACACTCATTTTAGAGGTACTTCTGAACATTTTCAGACTTTGGTGTCTTGCAGAAATTTTTAACCAACACAGATACCTTTCCAATGGTGTAGGTATGAGGTCAAACAAAGTTACAAAACTCAAGATATGAGTCCTCCAAATTAGGTGTTTTTTCAGTGACTTTTAGTGACTTTCATGAAGTGTCATCATGGAAGTGTCGACATGCGACGGAACCATGGAAAAGTGGTCATAGGTAGAGATGTGTCATTTTGTGCTATAACATATTGATAGGAGAAGGAAGAAGAATCCCAGTGAGGCAATAGGAACCTATATGTGGATGAATGTCTTGCACCACCTTTAGTAGCAACAACAATAAGGCTAACAACTAGTACTGAGCACTTAACAGAGAGTGAATTCTATAACAGACATCATAAACACATCACAAATGCAAAATATGATACAAGGAATGCTTAATAAAATGAATTCCTCATATGCAACTAGAGAGCATTAGCAACAAATCATGGAAATGGACATGAAGCAAACAAGAAATACAAACCGAATTTAGAACACGATGAATCTCATAAATGTACAAGAATGTTTCTCATTAACACTTCCAAGAGAGCTAATAGAGATGCAAAAACCAAGAGCAAAATGCTTTCTGAATGAAAGTTCCAACCCTTTCTTCATGAATTGAGGCTATATAGTGTTATGTGCTACCGATACCAACCTAGAAACAGAGCCGAATTCAATTACAAAATGAGGGAATCAATCCCAAATCATCAATAGAAATCCTAACAAACTTCCTGAGGTTGAAGATTCATCATGATTTACTCTTGAAAGAAGAAATATGATGTAACAAACACACTAGATAAAGAATAGCATTGTGGCGTCTTAAAGGCAGGATCACTTGACTGAAAAGGATGTTTCGGGACATCTTCTAACAACTTTATTCCTCTAGGCACAATTTGCATCATTGAAATTTTCCCATGCTTCAACTTCATCTCACACCTGTACTGATCCTTTCCCTCCTCACACCTTTGGTTGTGTGAAATCCACCACAGCCGTAGATCTCTCCTACAGGAAAATAAAAAAAATGTTGTGTTAGCACCATATTTGAAAAATATTGGATTATTGAAGGGTTTGGGAAATGACCTTATTTGAAAATGTTATGAAGGCGCCCTTTAAGTTAACAGGGGTGCATGAATCATTCGTAGTGGATCGTGGGATGATGAAAGGGTTTGGATCCATAGTGGTGGATCGTTCTACCTTTTGGAATAAGCAGCATCGGAAATGAGGTAAAGAGTGTCATGAATCGACGGTTCATATTAAGGAGGGTGAAGATAAACAGTGAAAAAACATTTCGCGGATCAGAGATGCAAGACATAAGGCAGTTTTTAGATTTGCAAAGTATGTTAAATGGGAGCAATGATGGAGGGTTGAGATTGATCCAAATCTAGATCAATGACTCTAAATCATTCCGCGCGGTGAAAATGCCCTAACAAAGAAGATTTTTCAAATCGCGGAATGAGTTAAAGGGGTGGAAAGATCGGATGGTGGAGATAAAAGCGAAGATAGACCTGCTACGGTCTGGAATAATTCCATGGATTGAACTAGCGTGGACAAGTTCAGTATTTCAATATGCAGAAAGTATTAGGGGCTACAAAGATTGATGGTTACGATGAGAGTTCAAGCTTGATCAATGGATATGAAGAATTCCGCGATCAGAAGTTGCTCACTCTATCAGATGAAAAAGGATTGGAGAAATGTTAAAGTTCTCAATGTTGAACGGTTCCGATGAAGGTAGTTTAGAGATAGGAGGTTGATTTTGATTTCCCCAAATAAATCTGTGCAGGTTGATAGTGTTGAGTGTTGGTATGAAGATTTGGTGTATCGAAGGCTTAGACCACAAATATGAATAGATCTACGGTACAGATTGCATGAAGAAGCAGAAGGGTTATGCAATATAAAAAACTATAAAAGCATCTACGTGGAGTTGAAAAAGGTTTGTCTTTCCTAAGCTTCAAAATTGATGAATACCCTTACTGTGTGCGGAACACCAACGTGGACAAATCCGAGAACTGTGCGAAGTGACAAGGTAGGCATTTTCAAACCTTCTGAGTATTTATGGAATAAATATAATGGATGAGGTAGAGGTAATAGAAGTAGCAGATAATGAGGAATTAGGGGTTTCTTATCAGAGGGATGAGAATATTTTTGAAGATAAAAATGCTGAAATTGCTGATACTATCCTAAAGAATGAGAAAAATGAGATAGCTAAGAACAGGTTGAATGTTCTTAAGGACCAGGGTAGCGATACCTGTGGTGTTTTTAAATCCTTCTTTTACTTTTTCTTTATCAACGAGACCCCTAACTACCCTAAGTTTGTCAAATGGTGCATAAGTAGTTATTCTGAAACTGAAGGAGTCATTATGGATAGACTTAACTCTAAAATCCTATGCCTTATTGATGCCCCCTCCATTCGCAAAGCCCTAGCTGTTCCACATGAGTTTGTTTAGTTGTCCCAAGAATACAAAGAGGAGATTATAATTCAGTTTTTCCATAAGTCTGCAATTGAAATTAAGGAAGCCTTTATGAAATCATGTTCCAAACCTGAAGGTGAGATCCTAAGTTTGTCCTATCCAATTGACCTAGATCTATTTAATGAAGAAGCCCAATCCTGTGTAACTCTTGCCAGTCAGTTTTTAGGTTTAGATACTAATGGCCATGTAACAGAGCCATTGTTGAGTCTGTTGTTTGTCTTGAGTACTTATCCTATTGAACCTAAATTTCCTGGACAATCCTTTAAGTCTTGTTTGTGCCAGAAATTGTTCCCAGACTACAAGAGAACAAGCCAACACAATCTCAATAAACACAATAAAGTAAAATAAGGTTTTTTAGGGTTTTGGTTGAATAGTTTGAAGACAAGAGGGAAAACATTCATAAGACCAAAGAAAACACTAAATCATGAGCATTTTAATGACTAAGATGTATAAGATATAAACCATAATCCAAGAGAATAAACACAATACTGAGTTTCACCCATAGTTAGCAAGCATTTCAAGCATAAAAAATTAAACAGGAAATGAATATACCAACTCAGTAATTAACACAAATTAGAAATGAAAGCAATCAATAATCAAAAGGGCATATAGTGCATATATTTCATAGTTCAGTCATCAAAAACACATAAGAGTCTTTCCACTTAGCTCATAAACAAAGCCTGGTAGCCTCCCCTTGTCAGCAAAAATCGACCCCTTTTTCCTCTTTTCGACTTACATTTATCATGTTCTTTCAAAAACAGTTGCATAATTGAACCCTAACTACTTTTAGGTCATTTATCAAATTGTTCAATGTAAACTAAAATTATACAAAAATAAAATAAAATAACTTTTCAAACTAGCAAATAACTGCTCTCCTTAAAGAACTTTACTAGTCTTTTGCTGCTTCGGCTAATAAAGCAATTCCCTCCAATGCTTGAGCTTTCCTTCTAGCCTTCAGGTGGTCTGCTTCCAACTCTGCAACTTTCTTTATTAACTCTTCATTCTGCTAAGTCAACTCCTGGATAGTCTGCCTTAATTCTGTAAACTGATTCTCTATCTGTCAGGTGTCAAATTGCATGCCCCAATCTTCTTTGACCATTTTGACCACTCCAAACAACCGCTCCTAAAATCCATAATTTTCGCTCTGTTTCAAAATTCTGATTACGAAGCACTGATTTCTCACCATGATCTCCACCTTCTCTACGTGCATTTCAGGAAAAAACATGATTCGAAATGCCTTTGTCTCATTATGGTCTGCTACCATTATTACATCAAGTCTTCCAGAAGCCACCACGATTTTCCTTCATGATGATATTCACACCTGTCACAGTGATTAATATTTGAATGCTGTTGTCGTATCGGCATCTCCCATCACTAACAACTAATCTTTCCTAGCATCAATGATCGAAACCCCAAGACTAAATGTTGCCGCAGTGTCCACGCTTTAAACCACTAGCTTTGTGATTGGCGATCGGAAGCTCTAGCAACTATCTCATCAGAGCTTTATACCAGAATGCTGTCGCAATGTCGGCGACATAAAATACTAGCTTCGCGATCGGCGATCAGAAGCTCTAGCAACTATCTTATCGGTGCTTTAAACCACTATGTTTCCATAGTGTCGGCGACATAAACCACTAGCTTCGTGATCGGTGATCGGAAGCTCTATCAACTATCTCGTTGGAGCTTTATACCACTAGCTTCGCGGTCGGCGATCAAAAGCTCTAGAAACTATCTTGTCGGTGCTTTAAACCACTATGATGCCACAGTGTCAGCGACATAGAGAACTAAATCTCCGAGACGTTGAATGATTATTTTTAACGTGCACGACTTTCTTGTAGCGCTTGTGTGCATTTGTTTTTGGCTTGCGCTACAAGAAAATTCAAGTTAATGGTTTTCAAAAATTAATTTCGTGATATAGGTTTAAACTTGGTTTAGGAGTCCTAATTAAACTTTTTATGTTATTTTTTAGACTTTTTAATCCATATTAGCCTTATATAAGCCCTTTGATTATGAAATCAAACCAAAACTTGTAAAAATAAACTAAAAAATCAAATAACATGAAAGCTAAAGGGAAAAAACTCAAACTATCCCAATCAACAAAATTTTCTAGGAATAAAGAGTAAAACCAAAGTTCAAAACATAAACAAAAGTATTAAAAGATGGAAAACAAAAACATGACCTAACAGGTCCTACTACCTTAAATTTGATGAGTTTCTAGTTGAAAATATTCATTCTTAGCTAGTTAACTTCCATGATACCATGGTTTTTTGATATCAGTATTTCTTACCAAGGATGTTTTTGTCACACCATGAAGACAACTTTTAGTCTCCTGAGCTAGTGCTCACAGATGAAATGACCATGAATTAAAGATAGTTTATGAATGATTTGATGGCTGAATTTTACAACATATTCTTTTAGGAAAGACTGCCTAGGGTGTTTCCAGAAATGAGGGAACTACTACAACTCTCCCCTATAAAAATGGTTGGATATTGGTTCCTTGCAGAGGCAGAAACTATTATAAGGTTGTATGGGTTTGTGTACTAGCCCTATGTTCTCCCAGATTTCCTGACAGTTAGGATTTTCTCTTTGCAATTTCTCAGACAGAAGCTTACAGTAGAAGAATAACACATCCTAAGCTTCAGGAAGATTTTAAACATGAAATTTCCCTAGGAGGCAGGGCCATATGTTGTAAAGAGTAGAGATACCTTGTTAGTAATTGATAATATGCTTAAGAGTATGGGGTTTCCTTTGGGAGTTGCAATCAATTATGATCCTAATAAGCTAATTTGAAAGAGGAGACATGCCAATAACAATAAACCTTTTGAGCACACAGAAGTAGCTGGAATGAGGGAGGAAACTAATTGGGAGGATTACCCAAATCATTCCCCAGACAATGTCTGCATGGAAATGGATTCAGTGTCTTCCTTACCTGGAAATAATTCTCCTCCCATGGATCTATATGATATAGTTGTAGCTGTTGGGAATGTTTCATCGTTAATAAGATTTCTAGAGAATACCAAGAAGAGAGAGCATGTAGAGCCCATGGACACTAAAGAAGTAGACACTTCTAGTACCCCTAAGAGACAGAAAGTTGAACAAGAAAAGAAAATGGTGTAGGTGAAGAATAGCAGTATGAAAGGGCAGGTGAAGAAGAGCAATGTAAAGAGCAAACAGAAACAACAACAGTCCAAAGTAGCTCATTCAGAGCTTTAGGAGTATGTATTTGATGGGAAAACTCCAAACAAGTATGCATCTAAAGAAGATTTGCTAAACACTTAGAGGGAGAAGGCTGATAAAACTTTTGACGAGACAGTCAAATTATATGAGCACGTAAAACAATTTCCCAAGACATATGTAACATTGAAAGATGTAAGGGATCATGTTAAAGATACTCTAAGTCTTTCCATGACTGTGGGTTATAAAGTATCTAAAGTAAATGTGAACTTAGGAAATATTCCGACTATAGATATAATACACCTTAATAGAGAAACCAGTGATATCTTAAATACAAGATTGCTGAAGGATACAATATAAGTGTCCAAACTGGGGTCAAATAAAAAGAAGACTTAGGACCTTCTAAGGAAGGAAAGGGTTAAAAACAAGGCCCTTAGGATCAAAATCAAGAAATTACAGGATGATTTACTGAAAAGTGAAGGGCATTCAGACCAAGGAGGAGCAACTCAAAAGCTGCTATATGAAAAAGAAAAAGAGGTTTAGAAACTGAAGAAGAAATTGAAGATCCCTGCTACTCAAGTCATTCAAACTTCCGAGTTGACTGGATTTGAGAAGGAAAGAGAGGATTTAAGTACTGAGATAACTAATTGCGAAGCCAAACTTTTGAATCTTGAGGAGAAAGAGAAACAATGGGAGAAGAAGGCTAAGTTGCTAAAGGAAAGTGAAGAGGATTTAAAGGCTAGGCTAGAAGCCAAGGAAAAGGAGCTACAAGAGAAATGTGAAGAGGTGGAAATTCCATCCACTATTCCCAATGTAGAAACAGACACCAACTCCTTGTCTAATACTATGTCACAGGTAAAGCTAAGGGATGTAGAGCTTACATGATTAAAGAAACAAAACCAAAATTTAGAAGACATGGCTTTAAAAAAAGAGGAAGAGAAGAAGAACTTAGAGGAAAGATGTCAAGAAATGATAAACCAAAATTCCAAATTAAACAAGCAAGTGGTTGGCCAAATACCCTTGCAGGGGGAAAGGCATATGATCTGGGATGAAATCATTAAATAAGTCAGTAGATTCAGATTGTATCTGGATTATGTTGTTGATTAGGAGAATGCTTTGATCTTTGCTAGGAAGAATTTTGTGGTAGTAAAGCAGGCATTGAATAAAAATCCAATGCAGGTAGCTCAAAATGTTGTTGAATTTTTTAGTACTTTATCAAAAGACCAAATCAAAAGAATGGGTATCCATGACAAAGTTGTTGTGGTCGCCTGGGCCAATAGATTTATTGGAAAATATAGAATGATGGAGAATGTGCAAGCCAAGATGGACATCATAAATCATAGAGTTAAAGAAGTGATCAGTTTGGTTAATTCACTGGTAAACAAAGGAATTCCTTTCTTTGGGAGGGGAAAGGACCATTGTTGACTTAGGAGGAATATTTGGAAAAATTGGTCCATCGCAGGTCTGATCACAACAAATTTGAGGATATGCAGCATGTCCTGTCATGATCTGTTGTGTTCGATAAAATGGATGGAGAATTCGAAGCATTATTTGATTTCAAAACTGCATGTACCAAAGTGCCTAACCTTACATATTCAGATAACATGGAGCTCACGAAATGGTCAATGCATATTTTCCTCGGCCCGAGTAGTGGAGATCAATTCAAATGTATGGATCAAACAAGTTTAAATTACAGTCATGAATATATCAAGGAGGATAGCGCGAAGGGTTTTCTTTAATACATTCCTATTCACAGTCACCTCTCTCATATTTCGTACAACTGTCATCAGCTGAGATATGCAGAAAGGGATTTTAAGCCTATTTTCCCAGTATTCCGTAGTTTATTTTTGTTATATGTAAATCATGGTGAATATGCAACATTTGAGTTTGTTATAAGTTTGTTCTTTGGTTTGTAACTAATTTTTACTCTAAGGTCAGTCTAGGAGGCCTGAGACATTATAAATTCACCTCCTGCAGAGGGAGAAAGGGTTGGAACCCATGGAATTTCGGAGTTGTATGTGTTCAAGTGTTTCTTAATAAAATTACAGAGCCGAAGTTGATGCTTTCTAGAGATTCATGAATTATTCTATGTTACAGTATGTATTTTCCTTTCTCATGTGAATGTTTTTCCAGTTTATCTATCCATTATGTTTTCTTTCACTTTTGGAATGAGAGTATAACAGTTTTAGAATTCATGTTACCAAGATCTAGCTGTTTTTTCAGATGTCCACAAAACCTTTCTTCTAAAATTGATACAAAATTCATTTCATAATGCTCTCTGTTAAAGGTATGTTTATGTTCTTCATTTTGCCACTAGACAATCAAATTTTGACTATGACTGAGTAGCTATCTTTCCTCTGTGTTTAAATTCCATGCAGAAAGTTATGTTATCCATATTCCAAATCTTGGCTCTATACATACAAAATACATACATTTTTACTTATACATGTATGACCTCGTTAATATTTTGTAAGAGATCCCTCTTTGACTATATTAGGTCAGAAATACAGTCTAAAGTGGTTTTTGTTGTTACCTAGGGATTTACCTGTCACATCCTGGGTACATTCTGAGTGTTAACAAACTGGCGTCATTGCCGGGGAATGAAGGTGCATATCATCCCTAGGAAGAATGACAAGGATTGCAAAGTTTCAAGAAAGAGATTTCTATGGGAAAACAAAAGTTTCTACATTCATAAGAAGGTTGTACATTTTTCCTGGTGACTTCACATTCATTTCGAGCAGTATTACAGGAGACATCCTAGCTTTCAGGAGAGAACATATGAGAGGAAATCCTAATACTAAAACTTTGCAAAGTGTGGAAGATCCAAAAAGAATACTTAGAAATAGAAATAAAGAAAAAGTAATTATTCCTCAGTCTGGTGCATCATCATCTCAATATTTACATAACATACTAGAATCTGAATGGGAAACAAGTGTTAAAATATTAATGTCAAAATCAAAATTTGAGTTTGACCTAAATAAAGTTGAGATTAACCCAGTAGATTGGAATCATATCTTCTTGACTCTTTGTGGAAAAAACTTCAGACCTCAGTGATAACTAAAAAGGTTGCCCCTATTTTTCAGAACTTTCAGCTTCATATTCCCCAACTTGTTCAGAATCCTCCAGTTATTCATCCTGTGCCACTTGCTCCAAATTCACCTATACCAATGGTTGTAGCTAGACTTGGTCCATTGGCTCTACCTACAACATTGCATGACCTTCCCTTAAACTATACCCAAAGAATTTCACTGTATGATGGATAAGGGAATGTTTCTACAAGGTACCATGTGGGTAAGTTTGATGATTTTATAGATTTAGAGGAAGTGGATCATGAGGATGTCAAGATGAGGTTGTTTGCACAGATTTTTTCTAGGGATGCCAAGAAATGGTATAAATATTTACCTTCTAGGTCTATTCCAAACTTTGCATATTTCCAAACTGCATTTCTGGAAAGACGGGATGATAAGCAGAGTCCATTACAAGTCATGTCCTAGTACAATAATCTTAATAAGGGAGCTTTTGAGTCAGTCCATGATTTTTACAATAGTTTCACGATAATCTATAATTCAATACCTACTGATATTAAGCCTTCACTTGGTGCTTCTAAACTTCATTATGCCGAAGTCTTTGATAATGATTTTGCATTGTTGTTTAGAGAAAGAAATTCACCTACTCTTCCTGCTATGTTTACAGATGCCTTAGAAGTAGAAGCCAATATGATTGTGTGTGGAAATATAAAACAAAGAGTAGATGTTGATAGGAGGAAAGGTAGAGAAGTGTAGGAATATATTAAACCCACTCACAACTTAGGATAAAATAATTAATCATTATTTGATTAATTATTCACCCACTAGCTTAATTAGTCGGCATCCACTTGCACCTTAAAGTCAATACATGCCATCTATATCCTAGGAATGATTTATTTGCAATTCTGGGTTGATCTTGACCACCTTTTGACCATCCAGAATTAGTATACAGGACTTTACAGAAGATTCTGCTTTATTCTGCTTTTTCTGCTTTTCCTGCTTTTCTATGGATAAGATAAAAGCTAGTCAACTAGGAAACTGAGAGCTTTTGTTTCCAACCCATCCTCCATTATTTTTTCTCCATTTTCTAGGATTAGCATGTTTTTTCTATCTACTTAACAACTCATTCATGCTTTTTCCAACTCGTGAGGTCCTTGATAGATTTGGTAAGTGCTTTAGCCACCTATGGAGGTTTTCTATATTTTGGTAAGTCATCCTTTTTGAGCTTTATGAGTTGTTTCCATACAATTCGATTTTCCTATGAGGGATGTACTATTTATGTACAATATTATTCATAATTATTCAATGGAAGGATACACACCAATATTCATCTCTTCATTCATGTGATTCAGTCTCTTTTCTCCTCTCTATTTTTCCTGTGTATGCTTGTGAGAATTCTTAGTAGTAAGATCTATTTCCTGTGCTTCTTTTTAGCATCATTGCACATAGCATTGATCTATTATTTATACAAGAAGAAATGCCCTTCACCTGTTATTTTTCTTCATCTAGTAATATAAAATTTGAGATGATGCTGAAAACAACGAAAAATTTAATTGACAGGCTAACTGTAGTTGCTCGGCCAATGAATCAAGAATAGAATGAACTTCAGATCAGAAACCCCAATTTTAGAAGGCCCATTCCTCCTCCACTCCCACAGAATAGACAAAGAGACAAGAGGAATCCAAGGAACCAATAATATCAGCAAATAAGACCACCTTTCCCTCAAAATTATGTGGCTGATGATGATGGTGCAGAGTCTATTGAAGACCATATTAATCATTTTGGTGATTTAGATTCTAAAATATATTAGGCTGAGGAAAAACATAATATGTTTGCACAAGAAGATGATAATAATTTGGAGGATTTGGAACATTATCGTAAGGGGTATATGCATGCTATGGATGATGTTAGAAATATCAAATTGAGGAGTAGAGATGTTACTATAAATAAAGGAAGGCTAAATCCAAATCAGCCTTGTTATGGAGAAAACTTCCTATGGCTTGGGGTGTACCACAACAGAAAGAGAAACCGCAGAAATAAATCCCTTCCCCATATGCAAGAGAAAAAAAATATCTAACACTAAAGGATCTCAAAACATACCTTATTCGGGACGGTTGTAGTAGATCACCGTTGAGCTTTTTCCAATCCCGCTTGCGTTAGCAATTTACTCTCAACAACAGTAAACAAGGGAAGCATGCGATATGATATAGCGTTAGGCATACTCTAACATATATAATCAATGATACATAAGAAATTAAACACATCCATGGATTCAATATTAATTTAAATGCACATAATTGGACAGGAAAAGATATTTCTATTAAATAAATCAGAGATTACACAAGTGACAACCTTTGTCAGCATGTCTGCGAACTAGAGAAACTGAGTCCTCCACTTGGGTCTCCACCACCTCAATCCTCCATCTCTCGATAGCAAGCTCACAAGAAAAGGAAATCTTGGGAAGAACATAAAGTTCTCCAAGGTACAAAGGGATTCAAACTCAAGTATAAGCAAGCTACGACAACGATAGACTATAGTTTTCTTGCTCTTCAATTCCTCTTCTTCAATGTATACAAAGGGTTCCTTATATAGTGCTTCAATGGGGTAATGGAAGGTCAAATCCGAGTGATCTCGAGGCATATGGAAGGCCAAGAGACAAGTGACTTGGATCCACATCAAGGAAAACTCCAAAAACATTTGGCCTTTTGCACACATCTTGATGTAAATCCATGTATATACGCAAGAAAGGGATTAAAAGTCATGTACAATAAATAATGAGTGTTTTTAGGGATGATCCTAGAAACATTAAAGGTACAAAAATAGTCCATGGGGTCCAAAGAGTCTGCAGAGGGATAGGGAAATCCATAAAGGTGTGATCAACCATGTGTGGAAAAATTAACTATAATAGATGTCCCTTAATGTGTGAGGTTAGAGGGGTAACATGATGGCCGAAATACATTATAAATCCATCCCAGAAGTGGAGTGATGAAGAACCAGCCATCCAAAAGCATAATACAATAATGAAACTCTGCACATGATTGCAAATACATATAGCAATCCCGGATACATAAGAGTACAATGGCCATGAATAGGCATGATATAGAAACTGTGACATGTGTGGTCATCGCCATGTACAATATACAATAGATCAGAATGTTCATGATGAAGATATACAAAGGACCAAGATCTCTATGAAAGCTGAAGATATACTATGGATCAAGATCTCCATAATGGCTAAACATATCTGACATGCACTGGAATCAAGTCATGAGAGCTGAAATCTCATGAACACTAGAAAGATCAAGGAGGTAGCATATAGGAAATGCCACCAATTTGGAAAGTCTTCTACACAAACCACTATGAGTGCATGTCCTACTATGTGAATAGAGGCGTTGAGGTCAAACATAGTAGTCCATCGTCTGATTACCGGTCATTGATGTATACTATTAATAGACTCGAGATCACCCACCGATAATGAAAATGGGAATCAAGGTACTAGAGTGTAATCTAAAAAGTGAGAATAAATGTGTTGAGGTCGAACACTTGGAAGAATCCATCGATCAGGGGACATTGATGTATTCCCAAAACTGTCGATGGCGAGAGAACCTACCACTGATGACTGTAAGTCTCAAGGCACTCAAATGAATCTAGAATCCTATCCTTGAATAAATGATCTGAAGTTGATGGGATGAAATCCGCTGGAAGGAGGGCATTAAGGCATCCCCCATCAACCAACACGAGGTACTCAACAATGTTGTATAATGTGGAAGGACTTGAACAAGATGTGCATGAACCAGTAATAGTACCGAGAATGGCTGACATGCAAAGTCAAGACAACTGAGGAATGGCTGACTCAGGCTTCAACTTCCTTCGAACAAGAGCATAAAGGTGAATTGTGATTGAATCTAGGCAGTATAGACTCAATATACAAAACCGGGACATCTCTGCGATGTATGAGGCATTGACAGAGGCTCCATAGGGACTGGAAGCTTAACCAGTCGGTGGAGATAAACTCAGAGATACGAGTACAAATCCTAAAGTCAAACTACTAACCCAACCAATGGATGTGATATATAGTGCTCTGTTCAAAGGCAACACGACTCGACTACTGCTAAAGATAACATCTTTTCTTGTCCGTCTTTTTGGTTTTTTTATTTTTTTGGACTTTTTCATATATTTTGAAAAGCTTGAAAAAGAATAAAAGTCCTTTATAGTTACAAATATAGGAGGAGACCAGTGTCAAAGGGAAAACAAACTAGTTCTAAGCAGTGGAACATACCTATGCTTAATGCAAGGAAACATGTGCAGGATAATGACACTCGGGGGAAAGTCCCCTGTCGGTTAAAAATGGGGAATCAAGCTGCAAAAGATATATAAAACGGCTCTGCTTGGCTAGACATGAGACAAGATCAGGCTATATGGTTGATAATCAGAGTCAGGGAAGCAGGCATAAGGCTTAAAAAGGCAAGAAAAACTCATGATAGTGCAATTACAACTTGACATATACAAGGGATTCATGGGGAAAAGGCTAGCATAAAGGTCAAGAGGAATATGAAGCTCTTGCTCAAAGTCATGGCGGTACTATACAAAGGACACCCACACCCTAAAGGAAAAATGTCAACATGGGAACCAAATGCAAAACAAGATCTAACTAGGGTACCCATGTATGGTAAATCTCTACCGTTCACAACATGTCACTTCTAAAAGCAGCAAGAAGGTTCCGTGACAAGATGGAATGGGTTCATACCTAACATTAAAATTAAATGGTCATAAAGCCATGCAAAATGCAAACAGATGTGAAACCTAACCTATATGCCAGTTTAGACACAATACCTGCAGTAGGCACAAATGGATCAAAGCCACTATCAAATCGCACTCAAAACAGACTCCTACATCATCAAATTAGTTCAAACGGTCCAAAATGGTCAAAAACTATAGAAAGTGGGTAAGAATTTCAAATTTTTTCTATAAATAGTCAAAAATTTAAAAAATTTCATATCATTTGAAATTTTTACCCAACAGTGTATTTGAGCTCAGAACTTTAGAAGCGAATCCCGGTAGCATCGTCTGGCAGAATCTCTCCCCATTTTATCCAAGTAGATTCTCATGCCCTCCTCTTCCTATTTCATGCAATTTTTTTGAATTTTCATGGTCCAATTAAATTTTTAAGACATCCATAGTTGTGCATTTCAGCCCACGTAGAAATCGGGGTTTTTTCCACATATAGGGCTCGCCATACACAAAAAAAGCACCCAAACCCGCATACATGTGCGGTTGTTTTGAGAATAGTCGCGTATAGGGCCGCAAACAAGGTTTTCAAAGGTAAAAACTAATCAAAAATTTGGTTTTTTGTGCAGGATGGTGTTAGAGTGGAGGGAAAGAGAACATGGTAATGTGGAGGAGGCCGTGCAAGGTGATATTATGGCCCAACAAGCATTAGGGACATGTGGTTTATACAAGTTTTGGTGTCTTGGCAACCTGAGTGCCAAACCAAGACTACTCCAGCTGCTGGTGGATTACTGGGATCCAGAATCTAAACCATTTCAGACTGATGGGATGTCGTTCAGCATTGAGGTTGAGTACATATACTTTATAAATGGTTTGTCTCGATGAGGAGAGATGGTGAATCTCTGATCTCGTGGGCCAGGAGGTGGGTTGACTATTGATGAGTACATCGTCGTGTACTTCTTTCCAGAGATGGAAAAGGTTGGGAGTCAAATCCTGACAAACTTTATCCAAATTCTGGTACTGAAGGCCATACTTTTGGCATTAGGCAGAATTGTTGGGTTAGCTTCACTACACCAGGCCTCACAGCCAATGATGTTCTATGCAGTGGAGTGTATGAGACCTACAGTGTATGACTAGAGTACGATGCTATTGAGCAACATGAAATAGTAGCTCAGTGACTGCAAGATGGGTAGGGTGCGGAACTTTGGGTTCGGCAGCATACTGAGCACGTTCTTCTTTGAGCGGGTACCAGGGCTAAGCCCTAGGGTGGACATTATTCCACATGGATTTTGGGATCCAACCCAACGACGTTGGGAAAATGTTATGCGCAGACTGGGAAGAGGTAGGGTGGCTAACCCCTACCCAACTGACGTCTTTCCATGGTGGCAGAGACAAATCATCACCATAGACGACTACCCCTATGCAGGGATAGAATTCCACAAAGATCTGGATATGTCGCTACCACTAAGAGCAGCTTATGGCGACATAGGTAAAGAATCCCAAACCCACTTTTTAAGTTTTGAATTATTTAATTTTTTGTGTTTTTTGATATATTGACTCAAAAGACATATTTTTGGTGTGACAATCTATCATGTGTATGCAGATGTCGGACCACGGTGTCCAGAAGGATTCCCTCATAATCGACAAAGGGGAAGAGGAGATGATATCATGGGTGAGTATGCTGAGTGGACGCTCCAAAGCATCCACACGAACTTCGTTCACTTGACACACAGGGTACCCATGGTGCAAGTCAAGGACTTGCTTGAGGACATGCATCGTCAGGTGGTTGGTGTACCACAAGCATGGGTTTGACTCTTTCAATGGCTAGCTAGAGCCGTAGTGCTATATCATGATTAGAGCCCCCCTCCTCCTCAGGCTCAGAGACCTAAGTTTGTTCATTTTTGTATGACCGTGTATTATATTTTGGTGGCTCAGAAGCCCCATTTTTGTATATGACACTTATGTATTATGGCGTCACTTTTTGGATATTAATAAAAAACTTTTATGATGATTGATTTTATTTCTATTTACATGTGTGTAAAATGTATGTTTGTGATATGCTTATGGTCTATGAAACAAATCCCAATCTAACACATAGTTAGCATATGAATCAGCAACTTGATTAAAAACTCTTGGAAGATGAATGTATGTTATATTCTCAAATTTCCATTCTAGAAATCTCACACGTAAGAATATTCGTAGTAATGTCGTATCCCTAATATTATACAAGCCATTAAGCTATGAAACCACTAACTGTGAATCAAGACGTACCTCAAGAGAATGAATACCATGTGAAATGGCATCACACAATAACTCAATGACGACACTATATTCAGCAACATTGTTCGAAGAAGGCCGTAAACATATGCCTCCTGAAGACAATACTTGACCCGTAGGAGCATAGATCACCCAAGCAGCCGAAGCCGAGTTTTGAGTGTGGCGGCTAGCACCATCAGTGAATCCTATGTAAACAGAAGACTTCATCGACATCTTCCATAAGAAATGAAAGCTAATCAACAATGTAGCAGGGATTTCTCCTTGCTACAGGGGCAGGAATGGCTCCCTTCCATCTATAGGACGGAAGGGTAGGTTCCTGCGTGTGGAAAATGCATAAAAGAAAAGTAGAATAGAAAGGAAAGGAAATGGACAAGAAATGGCCGTGAGCCCCTCTGCAAACAAGGTTAGGGCTTCGCTCCAAGAACCTGCAAACAACTATTAAACAAAAATAAACTTGCAAAACAAGATAAGAAGTAAGCCTGCAAACAAATATTGGTTAGGAATAGCTAAACTACTAAAGCAAATACATAAGCAAAACTAGGTTATACCTCTCCTTTGGTGAAATGGGCCACCATGCCCTAGCTGGAAGAAGCACCTCCCTATCTCACTCAATGATGGAGGAGCTATGGCTCAATGAGGAAGATGAGTGGAAGAGAGGGGTATGTGGGTGGCTTGAGAGGCAATGAGTCTTAAGGCATCCACAGGCAGCATAATAGTATGCAAGAGAGGTTTTGTTTTAGAGTGACCCTCCACCCTCCTTTTATAGCTTTTCTTTTGGGGTTTTAGGGTTTTAAGCCCTTGGTCCGGGCTTGAGCCCCTTTTTTGGGCTTTTAGACCCTTCCGCCCTAACTTTAGCTCCTTTTAGGGTTTTAGGCTCCTTTGAGGGGTTTTAGCCCCTTTTTGGAGGCTTTAGCCGCTATGAGAGTTATTTAGGCTCCTTTTTGGGGTTTTTAAGCCCTTTTGTTCATTCTTAAGCCTTTTTGAGGGCGTGGGGGTCTAATGGAGTAATACGAGGGTCGTGTATGGATGTCCTTGGGTGTTGTAGGCCATGTAGAGCTAAGTGAGGGATTTTTTGGGTTAACAGATTTGCCCCTGATGTGTGAGGGAAAGAGCTCATCATATGGCCGATGGACATCATAGGATTTGCTACGGAGAGGTGGTGCTTCCAGGGCTAGGGTATGGTGGCTTTTTGTTTTTGTATTAATATGGTTCCCATCAATGGGTGAGATACAAATAATGTGTGACATGTATATGGACAAAGTAGGCATCCCCATGCTCATGACAATGTCAAAAGAATAACTTGATCTGTGCTCTAAAATACAAGAGTCGATCATATGCAACTAATGGTACATAATGTTTGCCGCAATGTGAGGTTGAATACAATACTGATCTGAAGAACTGGTACATTGGACCCATGGCATTCTCATGGAATGCTATATCTTCATGACTAACAGTTTGTTGGATCTGGAATGGTACATAGTTGTATGGACTCTCTGGTTGAGAGTCGGAGTCTCTGTGGTACAAGTATGCTACATCAATCATAAATCTATATAGAAGCATTGTTGGGGATTCTGAACATTGTCTCCAACGCAACCCGAAAATCATAAGGGACATAACCTGTTTAGGTCCCTCGAATAGACTCTTCAATGTGCTAGAGTCAGGTGACATTCAGGGTCTTCGACCAAATACTGCACGAACCAAACCCTGTACGAATCTCAACGGTGCGATGATGTAGTTGGAGTCGAGCACGTGAGAAACAACCATTTTGAGAGGTACTAAGGACTCCTCTCAAGTGGTCCAAGGAACTCATCAATGAAGTTATTGAAACCAAGATACATGGACCTCTAGGTCTATCCTCTGGAATATGTGTGTTGCCGTCGACAGAGGGAGACTTGCCCCTAGTCAAGGCAATGGTGTTTCCTTGACTAGAAGCACGAGGGAGATAACTGAAGGGTGTGAGACAATCTATGGACTGACCCACTGAATGGGGGGTGAAGAATTGAACAGGGCCAGGGGGAGTGTGGTAGACTCAAACTTCCTTTGTTCAGAGTATGATGGCAGGGAAGACTAGGTAGCAAATGAAACTTGATTCATGGGAATGGGATCATAGCTGTAATACCAGGGGTGTCACTGCAGATGGGAAATACTTGGAGGAGGTAGACACTTTTGATATTGAAGGGATCCAAGGAAGACGAATTGTAGAGTACTCTGAACAAAGGTGACCCAATGTGCGAATGCTACCAAACTATTTTCTGTGGGGTGGTGTCTAGGGACACCATTGTGATACGATCTCATGGATTTTTGGCGAGCCCGAGAAGGTAAATGCTCAATGGTGCTTTCAATTTTAGAGAGTCTGAAAGCACGAACAAGACTCCAGTGGGGGATCTTTTTTGTTGGTAGTCTCCTGTTCCTGAAAAAGAATAAAAGTATACATAGTAGAGCTCGCCCATCCTTTGGGGGATGAGAGACTTCTTTACCGTTGGTAGTCCAATTAGGCCGAAAAAGGTTAAACCTATACTGACTGGACGGTCATTCAGATACTTTTACGAGCATGAATGAAACCAAGTTTTCTCAACAATCTTTTCTTGATGAGAAGGCTAGAAAATAGCTTAATGACAACCTATAGTGAGCTTTTTCGCAAGGTACGGCCCCTCTGCCCGAGAAAGCATAAAAGTATGCAGAGGGGAACAGTCTTGGCTTGATTGTGCTAAGGAATTCCTTTTCAATTGATGGTATACATGGTCTGCAAAAGGAGGTAAACGAGAAGATGTAGACGCCCTTTCCTATACTTTAGCGAGCAGGAAAGGAAGCAGCTGTGCTCGGCTATCTTTTCATTGTTTTTAGGAGTCAAAAAAGAGCTTAAACAAAACTCCAATATGGTCAACCGATTGTAGTGGCACATGCAATGCCCCATATTGGGATGGTGGACAGTGTTTCAAAGGTCATCTGTGCAGTATGGATGGAGCAGAAGGCTCTCAAACATATCAATACATGAGCAGGATAGATTGCGGTAGAGGCTCGTGAGTCCGTGCGGCAGAGGGATGCAAACCGAGGTGGCTCTTAGATAGAGGTCAGGAGAGCTATGTGTGAGTTGTGGTGGATGAACTTGACTACATTCGATGTGAGTGCAAGTCTGGGGGCATTTATATGCCAAATACATGTTAAGGAAATGATCCGTTTTGTGGACAATGGTCCAGATGTCCGCGTGAGGTGGGATAGAAGGAGTAGACAACTATGTGTTAAAATACAAAACAAAAAAGAAAAATGGTGACCCTTAACAGGAGGTGGCCTGAAAACTCGCATGAGTAGTGGTAGGAAAGAGTGATACAAGTACCGGTCCGCAGACACTTGCATCGCCATGTTGTGGCTCATAAATTGAGGTGACTTGTGGGAAATGGTCCTGAAATTTATTTGTTAAACATGAGATGATGGTCTCATAAAGAGATAGAGGGTAGAATTCTGAAACCAGTGGCGTGAACGACGTCTCAAATGGACTCCATATGGTGCTATTATGCCGATCGAAAGAAATTAGGTCAAATGGGGCCTATATAAGGGTTGGGTCCACTTGGTGAGGTGTCATTGTCACTGTTCATTGTGGAGTTGGAGTGGTGGGCCCTAAATCTTCATTTGCTGATTTCTTCTATTTTGACCGGTGGTTTCGAGTTCCGTGACTTGTAGGTAAGAGCTCTCGCTGAATCTCTTCTTTTTGGTGGTTTACATTCTGCATTTGGTCACTCGGATGACCTCCATGAGCATTTTGGGGTTTCGTGGAGCCAAGTCACACCTTTCGAAGGAAAAGGAGCAACCTGGTTGCACCTATCGGGCATTTTTGAGTGACCTAGTCGCTCATTTTTCCCAGACAGGTGCGAATTGGCCTCTGGGGGGTGTTTTTTGATGAAAGCAATGGCTAACATCTGAGTTTTTGCTTTTGCAAGATGGATGTGATCAAGTGGCGAGAAAGAGACTGTAAAGACCTGCGGGAGGCATCATTACGAGATAGGAATGTGAGAGATACACTGGCCCGTTGCGGATTGCTGAAGTTCATGAGGATACCCCTCATGAAGTGCTTGGGTTTGCTGCTGCAAACATTGATGATTTTTTGGGATGTTGATGAGGAGGTGTTCCTCTTTCAGGACCAGTATGTCGAGATTACACTGGTAGATGTGTACTTTCTGACTGGGCTCCCTATGTTGGGATTTGTTGGTGACTTAGCACCAGTGTTGTCTCGAGGGAAAACATTAGAGGAGTTGTGTGATAGACACTGTTACGCTACGGCATATGTGGGTGGCTCCTATATCCTAATGTGTGACATCGAGGATCTGTCGACACGGGCAGTGGCAACATTACTGCTGCGTATCTTGGGTTCCATGGGGAGCCACAAGATCTCTGGAGAGCAGCTCTAGCTAGTAGAGCGTGCTATAGGGGGCACGTACTATGGATGGGGCCAGATGTATCTTCAAGGTGTTCGGTGGCAGCTGAACAAGTCGAAGACATTTGGGGAAAGATTTTTTTTTGGCTCTTTCCTATGTGCTTTCTTTTTTGAGAAAGTACCTACACTGCATCCGCACCGAGCTGTGCATGATAGTGGTCCATGGGACTCACGGATGTACTCGTGGTGCTAGATGATGATCCAAGAGCGTGGCAGCAGATTGGGCCACTTCTTTACTGAGGAGCTATTAGAGCAGTGGTAAAAGCTTTCGGTGGTGATCGAGGAGTACCCATACATGGGTATGAACTATCATGGGGACCCCGAGATGCCCCAACCTCCTGGTAAGGCATGGGGACCAACTAGTATGTATGTGTGATGTTTTTATGTTCATCTTTATACATAGTGTAGTTTGAGCTGGTTGATAGTTGTATGTTGATATGTGTGGAATGATGGTGTCCTTATTTGTGTGTGCAGATATTGGTCCTCGCCCGTCGCCCGGGCATCGGAGGCGGGTGGTTACCATAGCTCCTGCGGTAGTTCCTACTGGGAACCCTCGTAGGCGATGATGGGAGATGGATGGACTATTGCGTCATCTGGAGAGGCTTGCTATTGGGATCTCTAATGATGGGTGGTAGCATCTGAGCAGCGATTTGACTACTTCTATTCATAGTTTTCCTCCCTAGTGGACTGTTGTGATGAGGAGAATGGCTATGGCTTGTGAGCAAGTTCGTCGGGGGGTGAGAGGTGATCTTCTTGCGAAGGATGAGTCTTCTGAGGAAGATGACGATACTGAGTTAGATGATGAGTCTGAGTCAGATTAGCAACCTAGTGGGGCTGTCCCTAGTGTGTTGGTGCACTTAGGAGTTTTTTTGTTGTTATGTATATCCTACTGAGAAAGCATATGTGGCTTCTCATTTTGTATTGGACATGTTTTGGACATGCGACTGATTAATTTATATATATATTTTTTACGCACGTGAATGCACTTTTATGGTTTTATTATGTGAGTATTTTTATGATGATGTGAAATGAAAATGCCTATAGGATGTATTATTACACTTGTGTGTGTATTTCTGGATATGATTATGCATGATGTTATGGTTGTATGCTCCCTATATGCGATTCTAAATGTGCCAGTTTAGAATATCATTAGCCATTTGATTTGCGACACTATTGAGGTTTCTGGGAACATGTGTGAATGTGATGGATTCAAATGTTCTAACCATTTGTTTAGTGCGCATGAACTTTCTAAAGAGGCAAGGATCACGTACCCGATAGTAGTTGTTCAACTAAGACACAAGCAGCTGGGATTCTAAGAAGACATTGCGATGGTGAACGCCTAACTAAAGAGCAGCAGCCAAGAGGCCATTGACACCATTGTATTCATCCTAGTTGTTGGTCGCAGTGCCCATGCATATTCCATCGATATGGATCAACTCATGCGATGGGGAGTAGATGACCCATGCAGTTGAGGCGAGGTTTGGAGACCATCTGCTTGCTCCATCAGCGAATCCCATATACCGGTTTAAGGTGTAATCCATCTGGATCAATGAGGGGAAATGATACATAAGACTCACTTTTGAAAAATGATAAAACAAAAAAGGAGAAAGACTAGAACACAAGTTGTACTGTCATCACTCAAAGGGGTGACGTTAGAGGGAAAGTCGTTTGGACTTTCCAAGGATCGGCGGTCATTCCTTTGTGTGACATGATGAATCCTTGTAGAAGGCCCATTGGGACACAGAAAACACACTTGAAAGGGTTCAAGAAGATTCTGTACTTGCGACATCGTACGAAGACTTGTCGCAAGTTGTCTATGTGCTATGTTTGCTTCTGCGACCGCACAATGAGGTTGTCGAGACAAACCAACATGATGTGAATGAGGTCGCAGAAGCAATGTGTCATGGTGCGCTAGAAGGTGGATCCAGTGTTTTTCAGGCCAAAGGGCATGACTCGATACACGAACGTGCCCTGTGGAGTTATGAATGTGGTCTTATAATGGTCCTCTTTCCGGATCTGGATTTGATTATATCTGGAAAATCCGTCCATGAAGGAAAAGGCCTCATGCCCAGCGCATGCATCGATGATCTGATCGATGAAGGGTGTTGGGAAGTTGTCTTCGGGACACGCCCCATTAAGGTCACAGAAGTCTGTGCAAACATGAATGCTACCCTATTTTTTATTCATGGGAATAGGATAAAAAACCCAAGTGGTATAGGCAATAGGGTAGATGAAGCCAGCTGTGTGTAGCTTCTCTATCTCAACTTTGACTGTGGCCACTTTGGAAGGATGGATGGGCCATTGCTTTTGGCGTATAGGGGCCACATAAGGCCAAGTGTTGATGTGGTGCTCCATGATTGATGGATCCAACCCAGGCATTTCAATGTACGACCAGGGAAAGATATCGCGGAATTCTTGGAAGAGAGCTTTGTAGGTAGCAATCTCTTCCGGGGAGCAAGATGCCCCCAGCATGATTTCTTCAACAATCTCAGGATTGGTTGAGATGTTGATTTTAACAATGGGTGAGATGTTGGCCATGTTCCCTTCTTTAAAGGAATGTGGTGCAGGAATGGGGTTTTGGAACCAGTCAACTTTCCCATGAATGAAATCCTTGGTTTCCATGGAAAACGGGTCGGACTGCGACACAAGTTCTTTGAGGAGGAAGAACGAACGGTGGTGCATGTCATCCCATGGATATTAGGAGGCGGTTAGGGCTTCAAGTATCTACTCATCATTGCAGAAGCAATGAAGAGATAGGTCTGATGGACCGTCGTTGGAGGTGGAGACGTTAGGGTCAGTTGAAGTGGACATCATGTAAATGGACATGGTGTCCGAAGAAGGAGGTGGGGGGTGAACTTCTTCGATCAAGGTGATCTCAGATTCAAGGGAATGTTGATGGAGGTCGACTAAAGTGATTCAAAATTCAGGTAAGTCTTAGCAATGGTGAGAATAGTGTCCATACAATCCGCAAAAGGTGCAACCATGGTTTGTTCTCAATGCCTTGTTTTTGACTATCGACGCAGTTGGGAGTTTGGCCACGGGGATGTTTTTGTTTGTATCCATGGCATCCAAATGTGCACTGATCATTGGGATTTCAGGGCAATTCTAATTTGGGTGGCCCTGTTGCTCACAAACGATGCAAGTCAGGACTTGTCGCGGCTCTGTCATAGGTTTCACATCCTTGCCCCTAGCCCTTTTTGGATGGGGCAGTGCGGGTGCAGGTGCGACGGTTGGCTTTTGCGGGCCGGGTGGAGGGTAAGATTCAATCACAATGGGTTGCACCAGGGTTAAAACAACTTGGGGTATTGGTGGTTGAGTTGGTGGATTAAGATACCACACTAGAATTCCCAATGTAAAGTTGGGCAGGCTTAAGGTGGACATTACTAGCTTGCTCATGACACCAGGCTGGGGAAAGAGGAAGGGAATCATATGGACTGGGGATGAGCCCAGATAACTCCTTAATGGTTGTATGTGGGGGTGAAGTTGTGTTTGCAGCTGCGCGTAATGCTGCTGCTGCAAATGATGTTGCGGCTGTTGTTGGTGATGTTGCTATGGATGATGTTGTGGTTTTCATTGGGGCTGTGGCTGCGATTGTTGTTTGGGTGCAGGGGTGTTGGATGAGACCATGAACAAGTCCACAGTCTCATTTTGTATCGGTGGTGGTGACACTAAGGGGAAATGAGATTTCATGGTGGTATCGGCAAAAAACCCAAGGCCCACATTTAACAATGGGGAGGCTGGTGTGTTGTCAACCATGGTGTTGATTGCAGGGACAACATTGGTGTGTGTGGTCATCCCTTGGGGATCAATGGTGTTGATGGTAGGGATAATGTTGGCGGGTGTCGTTAACCCTTGCGAATCATGATCGGTGAGTTGATCAAACATCACGATCTTCCCTTCATGGGGGAACATCATGAGACGAAAGACAGTTGATGCGAACGCTCTCATGGAATACATATAACTTCTTCTGAGGAGAAGTTTATAGTCCAGTTGAGCGTTGAAGACCTCTATGACGATCAGTACTGTCTTCCTGGCTAATGTGATGGGGACATGGGGGAGGATTCCTTAGGATTTAGTGGGATGGCCATCATAAGCTCGCAGAGTCATGGAGGATGGTTGCAGAATTGGTGATCCAAGTTTCTGCCAGACTAGGGTAGACATAACGCACGTAGATGCACCCTCATCTACTATGCATTGGTCCACAACCAAGTTCTGGATAGAGACTGGGATTTGGAGGGCGATGGTCGATGGCATTCGTGGTTCTCCATTCTCCTAGTCGAATGTGATAAACTTGGATTCGGAGAGGTATACAGCCCCAAGGGTTGTTAGAATAATCAACCCATAGTTAGCTACCTTAGACATTAATTAATCCAATTTTGGTCTTATTTGCCTAGTTTCCATATTCCACCTTATGCAAGTTGTCCTACACACATCCATAGTGGTCAAAATTGCTAAATTTGAGTCATGGAGCACTTGGGAAACCTCTTGGAATCAAATTTTCTTTATTCCTAGCCTCCCTAGTGCATGTATGCTTTTTCTGCTTTATTGCCTACTTTTTCTGAGTTTTAAGGCAATTGGGAAAGTTTGACTAGGTGAAGTTAACTTGTTTTTTGTCCTCATCATCCTCCACTCTTTTCTCCTATGAAAAGCATGTATGAGTTGTTGTTCCACCATCTATTAGCTTGCCTAATTGATTTTTCCAATTTGTGAGCTCTTAGACAGTTTTGGAAACTGCTTTATGCACCTATGGGCGATTTGCTTAGATTTAGTAAGCCTGCTTTTGACCAAATTTGAATGGCATCCTTATGCATTCAAATCTCTCATGTAATTATTTATTGTGGAAGCCTATGACTTCACAAGGTTGGATATTGTACACTTATTCAATATAGATTAGTGTTCTGCTCCATTATTCAGTCTCCTTTGTGAGTAATTTGCATGTGTAATTGGCAATTATTGTGAGTGTAATTGTTCTAACATCTGGGTTCAATTTCCACATGGTATCAGAGCCTTTGTAGATCTATTTCTCTCCTTCCAATTTTTTTTGCAGTTTCGACATCATTGATTGGGAGTATTCTGCTGACTGAAGAGACAATTTCTGAGCTATGGATCAATCTCAGAAGATCATCTTGACTCCATTTAAATTCTTTGAATGGAAATTAGAGATGGAGATACTGTTGAGAGAGAAAGGCCTCTACAGAGTGACTATGGCAATAGAAGCAGAGCCCAATGCAGCTGCAAAGAATATTAAATGGCACAATAGGAGGGATGAGGCCTACGGTCTCTTGTGTCTGAACATATCCAGAGACCTCCTTTTCCATCTTGATGGATTGACATCACCAAATGAACTATGGGAGACGCTTGTTGATATTTTTGGTAAGACAAATGAGATGAGGGGACATCAAATTGAAAATGAATTGATCTCCCTGAGTCCCAATAGCTTTGAATCCCTGCAACTCTATTTTTCCAAGTTCAAAGCACTTGTTTCGCAGCTAAAACAATGTTGGATCGAAAAGAAGCATGATCAGCTGGTCTTGGCCATACTCTAGAAGCTTGGCCCTGACTATTCAGTGTTTTTTTTACCTTCTATGCCACAAAGTTGATAGCTCGAGCCTAGAAAATGCCTATCCTTGCATATGTCATGGAATCTCTCACACAAGAACAAGATAAATTGGTGATGATGGGCACCATCAAACCTTCCAAAGACCAAGCTCTGGTTGCTGGAGATTTGAGGGTGGATTCAAAAAGCAAGAAGAAAGCTAAAAAGCCACCTGAGCAAAAGAGAGACAAGAACAAGTCTCCAGAGGAGCCTCAAGGTTCCAAGAAGAACCCCCAGAAGAAGAATAACAAAGGAGAAATGAGCAAGTGCGCATATTGCAGTAAGGGAAATCATTCTGAAAGCTCCTGCATGAAGAAGAAAATAGACATGCTGACCCAACTCCTAGAGAAGAATGGTGTCTCCCTTCGAGACGGCTCGAAGAAGAGGGAACAAGGATCAAATTCAGAAGACAGAGAGAGAGTCCATGCATTGGTTGTTGGCACATCAAGCTCACCTAGTTTCATCGTTGATTCTGGAGCTTCAAGACATATGGTTTTGACTAAGGAGGCATTCACCTCACTTGACATGTCGAAAGGTCCACCAATAGTACTGGGAGATGACTCTCTCACTGAAAGTTTGGGCAAAGGGAGGATTGATCTTGACCATGGTAAGTTCAGCAATGTATTATATGTTCCAGGTCTTGCCTCTAACCTCGTATCAGTGTATCAGATGACCCACACATGGTCTCCAAAGAAGGTCATATTCTCCCCTGATGAAGTTGAGATCACACAGATCTCAAGTGGTAAAGTCATTGCAAAAGGAGTTGCAAATCACACTTCGAAGGTATACATGTTCTCACACTTCCTACCCTACTCAAACCCCTCTGCTCTTTTGATTCATGCTAATGAGGCAAGAAAGCTTTGGCATGAAATATTTGGTCACCTAAATTACAAGTATCTTTCTGATCTTAGTGACAAAGAAATGGTCATAGGGTTACCAAAGATTAAGTTTTCCAAAGGAGTCTGTCAAGGTTGCATCCTAGGAAAACACCCAGAGCATAAATTTGAGAAAGCTAGTCATGAGAGAACCTCTGCACCTCTTGAGTTGATCCACGGTGATGTTTCTGGCCCATTTCCTCATATGTCAATGAGTCAGACCAAATATGCATTGAAATTCATAGATGACTTTTCCAAGTATTGCTGGGTTTACTTCCTGAAACACAAGTCTGAAGTTTTTGGCCTCTTCAAAGTCTTTAAGGCTTTGGTTGAAAACCAGTCTGGGAGGAAACTCAAGGACCTCAGATCTGACAATGGTGGTGAGTATGTCAAGTCTGAGTTCATTCAATATTGTGTAGATGCAGGTATTCAGATGCAGCATTCTATCCCTTACACACCACAACAGAATGGTGTTGCTGAGAGGAAGAACACATCACTGAAAGAGATGGCAACCTGCATGATGGAGGCTAAGAATTTGCCACCAAAGTTTTGGGCTGAAGCTATAAACTATGCAGCCTATATCCAGAATAGGGTGCCTCATAAACATATTGATTTTATGACTCCTTTCAAAGCATGGAGTGGGCACAAGCCAGATGTGACCCATTTCAGGATTTTTGGCTCAAGGGCTTGGGCTAGAATTCCAACAGAAAAGATGAAGGATTTGCAGCCGCAAAGCCAAGAGTGTCTATTTGTTGGCTACTCTGAACATTCAAAAGGGTACAAGATGATCAATTTGAGCACAAACAAATCCTTCATTGAAAGGTGTGTTCAGTTTCAAGAAGAGCCCCTAGCAGCAGTGGAAGTTGGAGAATCCTCTTCACCACCAGAACCTCTGAATGTAAGTGAAGAGATAGTTGAACATGCTGATTCTTATATGTCTGATAATGATGATTCAATTGCAGATCCTAAGAGTGCTACAAGAACAAAATGGGCTTCCAAGACCATTCATGCAACTGGAGAACCAGTTGGAAATCCTAATGATCCTAGGAGGACTAGATCCCAGTTCGAGAGTGCTCTGTGCATGAAAGATCCTATGTTTGCAAAGAAATGCTATCTGATGGTTGAATCAGATCCACAGACATATGAATATGCAGCAAATGATCCAATATGGAAAACATCCATGGAAGAAGAGTTCATCTCACTCCAAAAGAGCAACACTTGGGAGCTGGTTGATCTTCCCCTAGAGAGGAAGCTAGTTCAGTGTAAGTGGGTGTACAAAACCAAATTTGCTGCTGATGGTTCACCTCTAAAGTACAAGGCCAGATTGGTAGCCAAGGGCTACTCACAGGTACATGGCATAGACTACAATGAGACCTTTGCACCAGTGGAAAAGATGGACTCCATCAAGCTAGCCTTAGCCATTGCAGCTTCAAAGCAGTGGGAGGTACACCAAATGGATGTCAAGTGTGCTTTCCTGAATGGATATCTCATTGAAGATATTTACATGCAGAAGCCTCAAGGATTTGCTACTAACCCATCTCTTGTGTGCAGGTTAAAGAAGTCATTGTATGGGCTTAAGCAAGCCCCCAGGGCTTGGTATGCCAAGATTGATAGCTTTCTGCTATCACTGAATTTTGTTTGATGCAAGTCAGATCCAAATGTCTATTTGAAGATGATTCATGGTTCATTAATGATCATTGTTTTGTATGTCGATGACCTTCTCATTACAAGAAGCTCAAAGGATGAAATTGCCTCCTTGAAGGAAGCAATGAACCATGCCTTCTCAATGACAGATTTGGGCTTATTGAGCCAATTCTTGGGGCTCTAGATTTCTCAAATCAAATAAGGAATCAAAGTACATCAGTCCAACTATGCCTTGGATTTTCTGAACAAATTCAATATGAAGGATTGCAAGCCAAGCAAGACTCATTTCCTTTCAGGGGTTAAGCTTGAAGAAGCTGATTCTTCACCTATGGTAAACAATACACTATATAGGCAATTGATTGGATGTTTGTTGTATCTTACACATACTAGACCTGATATTTATTATGCAGTAAGTGTGGCTTCAAGATACATGGATCAGCCTCATGAGATCCATTGGAGAGCAGCCAAAAGGATCCTTAACTTTGTTCAGGGAACAAGGACTCATGGGATCTTCTACAAAGCTAAATCTGATCTTGATTTGATTGGGTTTACTGATAGTGATTGGGCAGGTGATAGCACAGATCGAAATTCAACATCAATATATGTGTTCATTCTTGCATAAGGTCCAATCAGCTGGTCAAGCAAGAAACAGAGTGCCATTGCACTCTCATCTACAGAAGAAGAGTACAAAGGAGTTGTAAATGCAGCAACTCAGTGTTTATGGTTGCAGGGGTTACTTGGAGAGTGTGGATTCGAATCAGAATACTCAACTACTATCTACTGTGATAATCAGAGTACCATTCGAATCTACAATGATCCAGTTCAGAAGTAGAGAACCAAACACATTGAGATCCATATGCACTATATCAGACAGCTTGTGCATGATGGCACCATTCACCTACTCTTCTGTTCATATTCAGAACAAGTAGCAGATATCTTCACCAAAGTTTTTTGTGAGAAGACATTCAGCAATCTCAGATCACTATTGGGGATTGCTGATCATGCTGTGAAGCATGAGTGATGACAAGATTTCCAAATTTTGTTTTACTGTCGATGTTTAAGGGAGGGATTTTCCCACTAGGTTTTTGCCTCTTTCCTTGGTTAAATGGACATGCAGTATGTAAAGGGTGACTAAGCCTTGTTGCTAGGCCCTATAATTTTTTGATATTTTAGTCATAAGTCACGCTTAAAGGGGGGTGTTATAATAATCAACCCATAGTTAGCTACCTTAGACATTAATTAATCTAATTTTTGTCTTATTTTCCTAGTTTCCATATTCCACCTTATGCAAGTTGTCCTCCACACATATATAGTGGTCAAAATTGCTAAATTTGAGTCATGGAGCACTTGGAAAACCTCTTGGAATCAAATTTGCTTTATTCCTGGCCTCCCTAGTGCATGTCTGCTTTTTATGCTTTATTGCCTGCTTTTTCTGAGTTTTAAGGCATTTGGGAAAGTTTGACTAGGTGAAGTTAACTTGTTTTTTGTCCTCATCATCCTACAATCTTTTCTCCTATGAAAAGCATGTATGATTTTTCCTTCCACCATCTATTAGCTTGCCTAATTGATTTTGCCAATTCATGAGCTCCTAGACAGTTTTGGAAACTGCTTTATGCACCTATGGGCGATTTGCTTAGATTTAGTAAGCCTGCTTTTGACCAAATTCGAATGGCATCCTTATGCATTCGAATCTCTCATGTAATTATTTATTGTGGCAGCCTATGACTTCATAGGGTTGGATATTGTACACTTATTCAATACAGATTAGTGTTCTGCTCCATTATTCAGTCTCATTTGTGAGTAATTTGCATGTGTAATTGGCAATTGTTGTGAGTGTAATTGTTCTAACACCTGGGTTCAATTTCCACAAGGGCAGCTAGTAAGGCTTTCCGCTGCATTGGGCATGTTTTGAGTACCTCAAGAGAAGACATGGTCATTGGTGTTTAGGCCAAATCATCCACGATGCTATAGCTGACTGCAGCTCTAGCCATGGCGTTATTGGAAACTCGGCGTATGGCAGGGCGGCGGAAAGGGGGTAACTGAAGAGGTACGTTGATCGATTTGGACGTAGATGTTGCTGATGTGTCAACAGGTTTGGTGGTGGTACCGTATTGATTCTGTCTAGTTCGTAGGTTAACCTCTTTAGTCATCATGGATAGCAGGTGGTGGACACTTGTTTCTGTCATGGGAGGTGCCCCCAGAGCATTGGGATTGGCCTGGGGAGGGCGTGCGGTTGCCACCAATCCTGGGACTTGTAGTGGGTTTTGAAGCACCATGGGGGGAGGTCCTTGTGGTGTTGGGTTGGGTTGGGCTTGGTTCGTAGCGTTGGCGGCTTGTTGGGCCTTGTTCTGAATGGCCTCCTTAGCATGACCCATGAGGGGACACTCGAGTGTGTAGTGTCCATAGACGTCACAAAGTGTGCATGGTTGGCTTGTACGCAACAGGGTGTTGTGTCTAGGTGCATTCAGTTGTGGGGGGTTTTAGGAGGGTCTATGCACTGCGGCATTGTTGGGAGGGTTCGGTTGTTGACCGCCTCCCTACGGTTGATTATTGGCTTGGTTTCGGGGTCGATTATTTCTATCTTTCCCTTGTTGATTGTTGGGGGAAGGCTATTTGGGACGGTTTTGTTGTGCAAATACTTGTCCCAATAGAGTAGGTTGAGCAGGGGTGGGGGCTTGAACTGCTTGCACTGGTGGTGCATAATAAATTTGGGTGGGCTGTGGTGCAATAAATGTGGGCATTTTCCCCACGTACTACTGTGTTGGCCATGCCATGGCTTGAGCGTGCTGTGGTGGCACAATTTGCACATAGGAAGTTGTTGCTCTTGACTGGGACATCATTCTGGCATAGTTCGGAATTTGGTTTTGGTAAGCAACACTAGCAGTGTTGCTTGGTTATGGTGGAACTGCAGGTGGTGTCAGATGGTGCTGTGGTTGTTGGGAGACTGAGCCTATGATATCATCTGCATCATGGGATGCCCCCAATGCATCCCGGTAGGAGGTACCAGGGTGGGGAGCGTCTAGAATGACGATGTATAGGCATCGAGAATGAGCATAGATTAGGTCAAACTATTGGGCTTTCAATATGGCCTCCTCTTTGGATTGAGGACGTTCGAATGTGACATCCTTTGCTATGGGTGGGAGAAAGGTTTTGAGAAACCAATCCAAGAAGATCATGTCGTCAAGTTGGATTTTGCACAAACTACGACATCACCGCCACTCATGGATGTGGTCGGTTAAATGTGTCACAGTGATTTAGCGGCAAGATAATAGGATCTCCATCCCTTCGTCATATCTAACAGGGAGTTGGAAATATTGTAGGAACATGAAAGCTAAGGAGTTGAAATCTGGATACTTGGCTTGCGGTAGCTCAATGTAGCATTTGGTTGCAGCACCAGTGAGGGTGTGTTGGAACAGTATTAGTCTGATCGAGTCATCTACGATGCTATTTGAGGACCACCATAGATGAAATGTCATAATGTGATTTTGGGGACATTCCCCTCCCTTGCCTTCAAACTTGGGAATGTCTGATGGAAGCTTGGTTGGCATGGGTGGCCAAAAGGTTTGATGGTGGATGGGGTCGTTTGTCAATCGAGCCAAATCAGGCAAGTTAAGACAAGCCATGAAAGGCAGATTTGACCCCAGGTTAATGTGAGATGGGGCAGCAATGGTGGCGGGGTTTGCAGGTGCATAGTGCACCTGCATGGCTGGGGGCACTCTTGGTGGCACCATTGTAGATAGACCAATTCCCGCAAGTGTGGTGTGAGGGACAGTGTGGATGGAAGGGACACTGCCCCCATGTGTGATAGGAGGGACAGTGTATGTGGACGGGGCACTGCCCCCCTGTGTGATAGGAGGGGCAGTGTATGTGGAAGGTCCACTGCCCACAAGTGTTGCAGGTGGGATAGCCTAAGTGGTTACTATGGGTGGTGGCAGTTGACTAATGACAGTTTGCATGACCGTGCTAGGGACACCTGCAGGGTTGTTAGTGACAACTTGTGGTGTGGACATGGGTCCACTAGCCATGGCTATGTCGAAAAATGGATCCAGGTTTGAACCAGCCATGGCACTTGATGGTGCGGTGTGGAGGTCTAGTTCAGACTGATATGGGTCTGAATATGAATCAGAGGTTGTGTGGCCTTCTGATGGTGTGAGAGGTCGTCAAGAATGGTCTCTACGGTGTCAGTTCAATGTCCCGAATTTTGGTTGTTTGCCTCTTAGTTGTGAGGAAGAGCATGGGGGATCAATTGTGTTAGATTTATGTATCAATCTGGTGGGAATGATATTTTGGACCCCGGTTTCAATGGCTTTCTATTGGCTATAGGTGGTCACTCGGCCACCAAGACTGCCAGAAGACAGTGCTTGGCTTTTTCCTCACGGGCATTTCTACTCAATCGGTGGGGGTCGTTGCCCATTTCGCTTGGCAATTCCTCTTAGTGCCCAGCTACTTTGGGTTTCTCGTGGTACTCCTCACAATGATTTTCTGGGCTGATCCCAAGTACTTCCCACAGTTAAGGAATTCAGGGACTTATGTCCTCAAAGACTGCAGATTTTTGAACTTAGTGTAAATTAATCAATTTTAGTGGCTCTCTCAGCGTCATGAACTGAGTCGGGTTGGTTACGTGGTATGGTGTATATGTGTTGTTGTTTTTCAGTTATCAGGTGGCTGCAAGTGGTTTATGAATATCTCATAGAGTTCATATCATTGTGAATACAAGCAGTAAATAAACAGAAATCATGTAAACAGATACCATTGTTTTTACCCTGAATGTTGATGGCCTAACTAGGTGACTACCTTACACCTATATTCTTCTTCAACCAAGAGAAGGTGTTGGGCTCTCAACACAATGGGACTAAGCCCATCCATAGATCCATAGGTCACCTCTCAAATGCAAGGTTGGTCAATAGGGAGGATGCTTAGCGTCATGAGAATCCCTCCTTCTCTACCTCCTCTACCTTCCAAGTCATCTGTTTTTAACAGTTTTGAACAATATTGAGTGAAGGGCCTATTACTATATGAGATGTTCCCTTCGTCGTATCCCAAAATACCTTGAAGGGTGATGATTGGGTAGAGGAGAAAGGGTAAGCAAGAATATTAATTTTATGTTAGTTTTATTTAGGCTATGTTGATTAAGCAATTAAAATTTTTTGAATTTACACTTTGTTTGTACATGAAATTGTAGTAAATTGAAATAGAAACAGAAATAGAACTACTGTGCTGGACAGAGGCGGCTGAGCCGCACTGACAGTCCCTAGTAAACTAAAAATTAACCTCTGATTGACATATAAAATGTTTCGGGTCAAATTTGGCGAAGGGGTCACAAATTTTTTTTCAGAAACAGGCGAAGGGGAAGCAGAGATTTCACATACAGAAGCGGTCCACCTCTCTGAGTGAAGTCGCACCTTTCGGGGGGAAAAGGGTGACCTAGTCGCACCTGTGAGGCCTAAAAGAGTGACCTCATCCCCTGTTTAGGCCTGATAAGTGTGATCTGCTCTCGATTTGGGGTTTTCTGATCCTGAGTCAGATCCAGTAGACAGTAACCTATACTATGGCCAAACAAACTCGAATTTTCCTTGCAGAAACTTCGGCAACAACAAAAACTGAATTTAAACAATATTTAACCTAGATCTGACAAGAAATTTTAAAAACTAGGGTATAAACTGAAAAAACTTGAAATTTCAAAAAACTGAACCAGGGGTCCTGTCGGATCGACCTTGTATGGTTGCCAGTTTTGTAGTAGGGATTTCTCCTTGCTACAGGGGCAAGAATGGCTCCCTTCTGTCTATAGGATGGAAGGGTAGATTCCTGCGTGTGGAAAATGCATAAAAGAAAAGTAGAACAGAAAGGAAAGCAAATGGACAAGAAATGACCATGAGACCCTCTGCAAACAAGGTTAGGGCTTCGCTCCGAGAACCTGCAAACAACTATTATACAAAAATAAACATGCAAAACAAGATAATAAGCAATCCTGCAAACAAATATTGGTTAGGAACAACTAAAATACTAAAGCAAATACATAAGAAAAACTAGGTTATACCTCTCCCTTGGTCAAATGGGCCACCATGACCTAGCTGGAAGAAGCACCTCCCTATCTCACTCAACAATGGAGGTGCTATGGCTCAATGGGGAAGATGAGTGAAAGAGAGGGGGATGTGGGTGGCTTGAGAGGCAAAGAGTCACAAGGCATCCATGGGCAGCATTACATTATGAAAGAGAGGTGTTGTTTTGGAGTGACCCCCCACCCTCCTTTTACAGCTTTTTTGGGGGGGTTAAGAGTTTTAAGCCCTTGGTACGGCCTTTAGCCCCTTCCACCCTAACTTAAGCTCCTTTTAGGGTTTTAGGATCCTTTGAGAGGTTTTAGCCCCTTTTTGGAGGCTTTATCCCTTAGGAGAGTTATTTAGGCTCCTTTTTGGGGTTTTTAAGACTTTTTCTTCATTCTTAAGCCTTTTTTAGGGTGTGGGGGTCTAATGGAGTGATACGAGGGTTGTGTATGGATGTCCTTGGGTGGTGTAGGCCATGTAGAGCTGAGTGAGGGATTTTTTGGGTTAACAAAAAAAACTGATCACCATAAGAAAACCTAACTATTCAATGCAAAAACTGTACAATAATATACAACAATCAAGCCTGGCTGAAAATCATGCATAGTGTTTTTTGAGATAGAGCTCGTTTCTAGGCTCTGCGAAGGATGTCCCTTCATAATCAACCAACTCATAAGCGCCTTTCTCTAAGACTCATTTAACCACGTAAGGACCATGCCACATGGGATTAAATTTCCCTGCCCCCAAGGATTCCTTAGCTTGATCCCACCAAAGGACCAAGTCACCTTCATTAAACCTCCTTGGATGGACAGACTTATCATACTAGACCTTGACACGATGCTTTTTAACCTCTAGAGCCACTAAGGCATCTCAGCACTTCTCATCAAGATTCTCTAAGTGGACCAAATGCTCTTCCAATGCCGAAGTGTCTGGTAAAATCTCTACAACTAGCTTCAGAGAAGGCATTTCGCATTCAACTGATAAAACTGACTCCACCCCATGCACAAGCTGATATGGAGAGAAAACGGTGGCAGTATTAACCACGGTTCTATAGGCTCACAAAGAAGGATACAACATAATATGACAATTGGTCTTGCTTTGTGTGATGGTTCATTGGAGAATAGACTTAAGCGATTTATTCACTGCTTCAACTTGTCCATTCACCTGAGGGTAATAAGAAGATGAATGTTCTTTCTTGTACCCTAACTTGGAAGCCAACACTTCCATCATTTTATTCTGAAAGTGCCTACCATGGTTAGTGACGAGCTCTTTTAGAATGCCAAACCGGGTGATAATCTGGTTGAACACGAAATGCATGGCAGTCTCACCATCGGATTTAATTGTGGGTATAACCTCTACCCATTTTGTGAAATAATCGACAGCCACAATAATGTGATGATGCCCCCCAGCTGAAGCTGGGTTGAAATCCATAAATTCAATCCCACACTTGGTGAAGGGACCAACGGTGACATTAGGATGTAATGGGGCTGGATGCAAGTGCATATTGTGTGCAAACACCTAGCAAGGGTGACACTTCTTGACCGCATTAATGCAATCTTTGAATATGGGCGGCCAAAAATATCTCGCTCTCAATATTTTTTGGGCTGTAGAAAGCCCAGATAAATGACCACCACACACCCCTCCATGGCAATCATTCAGCACAACCTCAGCCTCATCATGGGTTAAACAACAACGCAAAACAGAATCTACCCACGGCGGCACAAAGTGTTATCCACTATAAGGTAGTTCTTAGCTACACGATGTAATCATCGTTGCTCATCCCATGAAAGGTGAGTAGGGACCTTCAATGTTTGCAAATATACAATGATATCCCCATACCATGTGTCCAAAGCTGAGATAAGGAAAATATTCTCATTGACAAACATATCCCCATAAACTTCCTCCTCCTCGAAACTTGGAAAATCAAATATGAGCTCCGCAAAGATCAAAGATTTCTTCAATTTCACCGAAAGGAACTCGAGATCAAATTCTTGCAAAATGACAATCCACTTATTGTATTTCCCCCCAATCATCCTTATAGTGACGATGAATTGAAATGGATTAATATGAGCTACGACCAAGGTTTGGTGAAGGAGAATGTAGTGTCTCAACTGCTGAACTACATGAACGGTAGCCAAGGCTAGCTTCTCCACATGGGAATAGAAAAGTTCTGCATCTGTAAGGTTTTGGTTCAAATAATATCGACATGCTCATGGAGTTACTCATCCTCCTGAACCAAAACCATACCAATCGTCTCCATGGACGCGGCCACATAAATAAAAAAATCACAGCTATAGTCAGGTGGACTAAGAACAGGGGCCATTTCTAAGGCTCACTTAAGAGCATCAAAGAAATCCTAGGATCGCTTATCCCAGTAAAAAGGAGTGTCCTTCTTCAAAAGACGCATAAAGCCTTTAGTCAAATTGGAAAAATTAACCACAAATCTCCGTAAGAAATTCGCCATGCCTTGCAAACAATGAAGATGTCTAATATTATGCGAGGGAGACAATTGAAGTATTGCCTCAACCTTTAAGGGATCAACTCTTATACCCTCCTTGGACATGATGAATCCTAGAAAGCGACCAACAGTCACGCAAAATATGCACTTATGAGGATTTAAATGAACCTGGTAATGATGGCATTTTTCGAATACTAATCTCAAATGATATGGATGACACACTCTCAACCGAGAGTGAGCAGCGAGATCATCCAAATATACTTTGATAATAGTTTTGAGATCATGAAAAATTAAGGTCATAGCCCACTGAAATGTAGCTCCGATGTTTTTAAGGATGAAAGGCATCTTTTGGTATGTAAAAGTACCCCAAGGACAAATAAATGCGGTCTTATGTTGATCCTTGGGCTTAATCTGAATCTAATTATATCTGGAAAAACTATCCATGAAGGAAAATACCTCACTCCCGACACACTCATCCAAAAACTAATCAATAGATGGTGTGGAGAAATTATCTTTAGGACATGTGCGATTTAAGTCACGGAAATCAGTGCATATATGGATCGCTCCCTGCTTCTTATCCAATGGAACAAGGTTTGAAACCCACTTTGTCAAGGGAATGGGATAGATAAAACCATCTTTCAAAATTTTTTCTATCTCAGCCTTAATGGCGGGTGATTTTCTAGGATTCACCACATGCAAACGTTGTCGAACTGGCTTCGCATTCAGATAGGTTTTGATCTCATGTTCGACAATACGAGGGTTGATACCTGACATCTCATCATATGACCATGCAAATATGTCATGAAACTCTTTAAACAATGTAGTATACTCCTTAATCTCATCAGGGGAACAATCCTCCCCAATGTAGACATTCTCAACCTTGCCAGGATCGCGAGAAATATTGATAAGAATAGTTGGTGACACATTAGCCATGTTTCCATCAACCATCGGAGGAGAGCTTAATGGAACCAAAGGGATACCCATTTTCTCTCTAAGAATATCCCTAAAGTCATCACACTCCATACGATCAAGCTTAGGAAGAAAATATGATCGATGATGCAATTCCTCCCAAGGTTGCTCAATCCCCGACATGGCCTCAAGGATAGCTTCATCCGATGGAGAAACGTCATCAAGGAAATCACGTGAGTGAGATGACTCTACTGGCCATGCCAATAGTACATACGGCTCCTCCTCCTCTGTCCGTGAAGAAGAAGGACTAGGCTATGCAACCTAATCAATATTTGCTTGATAAGCCACCATCGTTGTAGGCAATGGCACATCAGTCTCACTGGGCACACTTGAAGTACTCAGTGAAGGAAGAATCCAAGGGTCTTCCATATGGGTAGTACAAAAATATACCAAATTCAACGAGGATGAAGCCCCACCAAAACTAGACCCCATCATAAAAACAGGTGCAGGACAATTAAAGGTTCCCATAAGAGAAGGATAAATACCTATGCCCACACTCCCAGTTGCCGGCTGAGAATGATCGATAATCAGGATAGAAGCACCCGATGATGCATTGACACTTAGATTTTGGAATGACATTTGATCAATCGTAACAATATTCCCATTAAACGCAAAATCATATCACTCGAAATAAGGAAGAAACTACGGATTGCATACTATACATCCAATTCCGACCTAGCAAAAGATTGTAGTCAAGGGGCGCATCAACCACCTCTACCTCGATCGCGATGGTCTTCCCTCCCAATTGGACTTTTAAGGAAGGAAGAATTTTGTGCAGTCGAAATGATCTACCATCAAAAGTTTTCAACATAGTAGCGGATTGAGACAACTCGAGAGAACTTAAGCCCTTCCAATAAGACAAAGACATCACTAAAGCGGCAGCGCCTTCATCAGTGACAGTGCGCTTGACGGTGTTGTTAAGACACTCTACATGAACCAAAAGAGACACGTAGTAAGGAAAGCGAGGTTGTATTCCCATGGTTTCAAATTTGAACATAGTGGAAGAGTTATCATCACTGACCCCAAGAGCAAATAACAAATCTTTCCTCTGCAGAGGACAACTCTGAAGCACTTCTAACGCGGACATCACACAAGGAGTTTGGCCCAAATCCTTGACAACTGAATAGTTCTGGGTGGCTTGGGAATTAGGATTGTGCCCCGAACGCTTTAAGACTCCATTAGGGATGCGAGGTGGATCTTCAGGTTTATCCATAGGATTTTTAATTCGCAAAGGGCTCTCAGGTAGGGAAGGTTCTTTCCCAAGGTCTAGTTGTGATGAGCCATAGTCTTTCATATAGGTCACAACCTTAGCATCACTCATCATGTTGATGCATCCATGACCACTAGCGGCCTTTGGCGGGTTTTCAATTTCCACCCGATGCACAACCAGGATCAATGGTCCTCGAGTTCATATTTTCATTCTTGGGTAAAGGATTAGTTAACACAGCTAGGCCCTGTGCTATGAACCTTGAGGCATCTTCCATATGAGGGCATAAGTGAGTAATATGGTCCTCCTTACATAATTTGCAAGGAAACTTCACCTTATGTTTAGACTACTTGTCCCCCCCCAGCACTAGTGTTCTTGTCATTCTTATTAGCATTTTCGTTCTTGTTCCCACCCTTACAATTATTTTTTCCTTTTTTATTATTCCTTCCAGGCTGTTGGTTCCTTTTAGGTTCGACGTTTGCATGGAAAGTACATTCACCGATTGGATAGGTTGAGATGAAGCCATAGCTTATCCCAACGCAGACCGGTTAATTAACAATTGGCTCACTTGTTTCACAACCGAGTCTGTAGGTTTGGTTCTTGTACAACCGATAATACCATCGGCATGTGGCCCAGGCTTGACCTTAGGGTCAAAATTGGACCTAGGAGCAATGGGTATAATCTCATACAAAAGTCTATATTGAGCATAGATCATATCCAACTCTTGTGCCCTAAAAATAGCATGTTCCTCATTTTGAACTCCAGATGTCGAAACATCCTTCGCTATGTAAGGTAATAAATATTTGAGGAACCACTCAAGAAGAAACTCTAGTGGTATAAACACTTTGATTATTCATTTCCATCTATGCCACTCTTGAATATGATCTGAAATGTGTGTGGCTTTATCTTGTCGAAAGGTCGACAAGAGTTCGGTACCGACGTCGTAACATATGGGTAGCTGGAAACGATTAAGGAAAGTCAACGCAATATCATCAAATGCAACATAAGCTCCCCCTGGTAAATCTATACTAGATTTCATCTCTCACCCGATACTCTACGAGGAGGTCCAGGAGACAGGCTCGAGGGTCCTAAGAAAATGCAGACTAGCTTTTCTCCAGGAGTTGGTTGGGAGGAACAATGTCCGTAAGCTATTGTCACCCCATCTATTTAACATGTTCTACTTGTTTAGGTTTAATTATTATTTTATCTACTGTTCATAAAAGGTTTAAGTGGTTATTAATATTAGTATATTGTTATTTTATTATTGTTAATAAAGAAGAAATGACATTTGTTTTACTGAGAAAGTTAGTAATTAATTGATTATGATTAAACAATAGAGATATTGCTAAGTTAAAAGATATATAGGAAAATTACCAAACTGTATGTTTCCATGCCTTTTACAAGGCAGTACTCTAGTACAGTAGGTATGCCTAGTTTAGATAAGTAGATTTTCATTAACTCTAAATGCATATGTAAATAATTAATTCTATAGTTTTATGTAAGTTATTTACAGAAATATAGTTGTACTTGTACTATCTATTGAAAGTATCTACAATATCTAATTACAGGAAAGAATAAATTTATATAATAAACACCAGTATGTATAATATTTATAAAATTAAAACCAGTGAATACACATAATATAAATTCAATAGATAAATTTTAAATAAATAAGTATAAGAACAGTAAAATGTCTACTTAGGGTTTAACCTAGTTCTTAATATCTTAGATTACTTAACTATCTATTCAAGCTTACAATTAAACTAGGTTTACTATAAGCACAGGTATTAATACTACAAACCTCAAAGAAACATCTAGGGTTTGCAAGAGATAGGAACCATCTCTAGGAAATAAAATATACATTTTATCTTATACTACAAAAACCTAGCAGAGCTTTTCCAGTTTTAACCCCCGTGATAAATAGTTTTACTGGAAGCAAAATAATTACAGAGCTAAAGATTATAACTGAAAGCAAAATAATTACAGAGCTATAGGTTATTCAAATATAATATTTAATAAGAAAACAAAATATCTTATTTATCTAGTAATGTTGTACACAGTAAATAACATAATTACTATAAACCTTTTACACCTAAATTAAAATAATGATGTAAACAACACAAAGCTAAAACAAAACTGAACAAATATAGTAGCCTGTGGCCTTTTATATTAATTGTTGAGGCTTTAAAGCCTGCTAAAATGACTTCTTCAAGTCTAAACAAAAGTCCTAAAACCAAAAATATTAAAACTATAAATTACAGTAATGAAAACCTTTCATTTGTTTAGAGAAAATTTAAAAGTACGGTCATTTTCTTTTTTGTAAAAACCAAGTTACATATTCAAGAAACCACCCAGTAGTTGGACAATGTAGTCATAGCTTAGAGCTGAGTATTAAAATCTAATATCATTTACATCTTTCCAGGCCGTGAAGGCTCAAATAAAAACCATGAAGTCGCGGCTCCAATAGCCTTAACATTTCTCTACAACAGCCTCTAGGGATTTAAACATTTTATAAAACAAAAGAACAATAACATAACTATTAACCATGGCCAAGCCATCAACCATCACGGCGGTGCTTTTATTTCCTTCCACCATAATTTATGTGCAAGAAAACCCTCTGATGTCACCGAGGCTTACCAGGAGAACGCGTTGCTAAAGACCGAGGATAGTTTAACATCTAGCTTCAAAACCAAGCCTGGAGAAATCCGCACATCATAATATTGTTAGTATTTTCTTAAAAATGTAATGAAAATTCAGTAATTTAATAAATTGTAAGCAATTTCAGGATTTTTACCTGGTAAAGCTCGTAGTGGTAAATTCATGGAAGCCACCTAATCCCAGCTTGATGGCACCTTTGAGAAAGTAAGCCCAAGAACTATGTATGCGCAGAGTGCAGCAAAAACCATAAGCCACGAATTGAAGGGGATTAAAACCATGAGAGGGGAGCAAACCAATAAGAGGCAGATGCAACTCTTCACTTAGGTTTTTTTGTCCACCTTGCACTGTGAACAAACACCCATAGTCACCCAAGACGACGGAAAAACCAGAACTAAAGTTCAAATGCCTCTTTGACAGTCAACGGGCCTCTACAACCAAGTATACTATCACCCTACATAAGCTTGCAGAGATATGGAGGACGAGTGTTTTCATCTTGGAGGTTAACATAGAACCATGGCGGCCACAAGCTCTCAACTCAGCCTCTCCTCTACTGAAGAAAACCCTGACAATGCAAAAATAGGGTTAGGACAGTTTTGTTAAGTCAACAAAACCTAGTGGCTTAATCATCTACCACGTGTCCCCAATGATTTCACAATTGTGGGTTTCTAAACAATAGTCGATTACACTGTTTTCCAATCTCCATTAAATCATTGTGAATCAAGTAAAAAACCATATCAATAATATGTTCTCAATTGTCAATAATGTAATTATTCTTGGTCGTGTCGATAACGAGTTTTAAAACCATAGGATAAATAAAATGGTTGTTTTATTTATTTATTTTGTATACTAGACAAGTTAGGATAATTACTTTCTAACTATGTTTGTAGAATATAAATAAAAGAACTATACTCATAATATTAAAACATTATTGGAAGCAATAATTTACTCATCCCTGGAAGTGATTCACATAGATATTGGAGATTGAGAGTAATTTGTATAACTATGGCTCAAGCAATTACAAGATCTTCTATAATACATAAAATGGCAACAATACCTTAAGGAATTTACATTTTATAACAATTGTAATTGAAAGTGAAATTATAGCTAGGTGGATACACTAGGGAACGAGGTAAAAAGAAACAGGTAAAAATATTACTAAAGTAGAGTTTTTAAAGCTTGAATAAGAACTCAATCGAATATAAATGAAACCTTGGACCAATTTCTACACATAATGTGTAATTGGGAAATACAAGTATGTGCAACCTATCTACTCTTTTATATGAGTCTCAATTGTAAACCAAAGACTGATTGTAGAGAAAAGCAGCTAAAAGAGTCAAAATAGATAATCTATCTATTAAGAAAACACCTAATTATAGAAACCCTGGAGTAAGGGTAAATTTTGTAATACTTTTAAACAAGTATGATGACATTATTGAAAAGAAGAGCTCATAGAAAACAAAGCTCTATAAACAAGAAAACTAAGTAATAGTTCAACATCATAGAGTTCTTTTATTTACATAAGAATTCAATTGAATATGAGTAGAACCAAAACTCACACTGTTATTATGACAGATACGTACTTTTAGGTAGATACAAGCGGAACATTTCTTTTCCTTACAAAAATGGTAAATTGTTGTAATCTTACAGATCACATTAGGTTAACAGTAATACATACTAAAACATACATACATAATAGAGACAAGAGATAAGAACAAGTAGATAGAATAACAAATTATATTAGCATGAGAGGGTCCATACAATACAAAGAACTGAATCAAGTTCTCATCTAGCTCAACAGCCTAATATATATGATTTACAAACAGTTACAAAATAACTACTTGTCGGTTCGGTGAACCGACATGACCTTAGGTGGTCGACCTAATCTCTAGTTTAGTCGGTTGACCGACTAGATCGGCTATCATTCAAGTCGACATACCGACTTGCTCCTCTAACATCTTCCCCACGAACAAAATGTTTCTTCGTCCCGAAGAACAAGGAGGTACAAAAATTTTGTTGTCCGTCTAAGTAGTCACTATTATGTGCTTGGTCTTCATGGGATGTGAAGTCTGATGGTTGGTCTTTTTTGTATGCAGATTTTGACAATTGCTGGAGCTATCACTACTAGGTGATGTTGGAAATCCGTCCAACTCTGCAATATTTTATGTATGTCAATGGTGAGTGTAGTCAGATTTGATAAGATCGATATTTTCTCTGGAATGGAAATTTCAGCTATTCTTTCCATGTCAGGACCCATAAACTGGTCCTTTTCGTTTGCTGTCTCTCTGAGTCATTTCATCTGCGGGCAGATGATGTCTACTTTTTCCAAGTTGGGAATGGCTTGATGCACCTACTGATGTGCTTCCTGCTCAAGCTTCTGGAGTTTAGCTGTCTCAAGCACTATTTGATCCTCAATTGTGCTTCTGAGTGCTTCGTCAGTGGTTTTCCTCTTCTCAAGCGCTTGGATCTCTTGTCAGGTCTGCCTGGTGCATTGATAGACTTGCACGTAGTAAGCAAGCCAGTCTCTCAGTAATTCTTTAGTGATGACAGAATCCTCCATGTGATCTTGCAACACTTTGTAGGCTTCAGAAAAGGCTGTGTTGCTCCATCAGTAGTCGGATGGTTTCTTCTTTCTGCTCTTCTTTTGTTTCCTGAATATGTGCTTAGAGCGCTGAAACCACGCTTTCAACAGCTAATAAGCTCTTTCTAATGGTTTTTCGGTGTCGACCTCTATTGGTCCTGGTATAACAAACTGGACCAGGTCCCTACACTTGTTAAGGAACTTAACTTGCTCTTTTTCCTTGTTGTCTAGTTCCTTACGTCTATGCTGGTTCCTTGTCTTTGCTTCAACTGCTAGCGCTTCCAGTACTTGTTCTAGATCTGGATCTCTTAATTTGGTTGCATCAACTGGAGTGGTCAACCCAACTAGATTGATGTGTACCATTTCTGGCTATCCATGATGGTCCTTCTTCTTTTTCTTATTTTTGTGCTTCTCTGCTTCTTCTTGTTTCGGCACCTATGTACCTGCAAAAGTCGAGTCTAGATTTTATGTTTACTGTGCAGTAGTGGTTGATGGTATTTCTGTTTGGGGTAGTGGGATGACTACTGCCTCTGGTTGTTCAGATGCAGGTGTCTAGAAGTGGATGCGGTTGGTGCTGATGGTTGCGGTGGGGTTAGTTCTGGTGCAGGTGGTTGGATTAGGAGTTCTGAGTCGGGGGGTGGTGGTGGTGGTGGTGATGGGGTTGGTGAATGGTCGGGTGTGATTGGGTTGGCGGAAATGTGGTCAAGTGGTGGATTGTCAGTCTGAGGAGGTGAGTCCAAGTTGGAGAAGAGTTGGTTGATTTCTCGATTTATGTCCTTGATATTTTCTTCTTCCTCTCCTCCAGTCGGTTCAAAGCCTGGTGGGTGGGGTTCAGGTTCAGTCAGAGTGATAGTCGTGGTTCGACGTGCAACGATTTCGGCTTCTTTGTCGAGATTTCTCTCGAAGGTTGAAGTCACAGTTGCAAAATTTTTTAGCCCCTGAAGTATTTGGTCAGGTTGTCGGGATCCACCAGCTTCAAACAGAGGTGCTTTGGTAGAGAGTTTTTGCACCGACATGAATATCTCATGCAGTTTTTCAATGAATTCCTGGAGGTCTATGTCCCGGTTGAACTTCTCCTTCATAGCCTCCGACATAGCATTTTTACATAGGTCGAGTGGGATTATTGAGAGTTGTTACAGTATTAGCTCCTATGTGATTTTTGTCGAGGATGGAGGTGGAGGTGTAGACACAAGATCTACAACATTTTCAGGCATCGACGTGTGTGTGATCTTGGCCTTCTTTGGTCGACCTTGTAGTGCTCCTGCCTTGACAAATCTCTAGAATTGGGTTTCAACTGGCACTTTGTTTGCTGCGGCATCTTCTATTATGCCAACGGTCGTAGATTCCAGTTCCTCATCATCATCTGAGTACTCTGGAATGATAAGCTTGCACTTACCTTTCCCTTATGGCTTTGTTCTTTTCATTTTTCTTACAGCTGCTATCTCCTTCGACAATTTGGTGATAATCCCTTTGGGGACAGCATACTCTGGATTTTCAATTTCTATGCCTTCCCTTGGTGTATGAGTCGGGATGAGATTTTCTTCAGCTGGATTGGTTACCTGCTGTTCTGCTTGTGTTTCTTCTATATGTGTTTCTACCCTCTATGCCGTCGGAGGTTTGATTATGATTTGTACTCGACCAGTGGTTTCGACCGGTGTCTCCTCCAACACAAAGGTACTGATATATAGGTTGAGCTCGTAATCCTCCTCCTTCTCTTGGTCTGTCAATGATTCCTCTATCGAGAAGTCCATTTCCTTTGCTTTTGCTGGAATTGGTATCTTTGCTCTCGCCTGTCGAGATAGTTCTCGAAAGATCTGTTCGACTGACGGATAATAGTCGAGGGCCTTTGCATTTGGTTTGGCACCCTACATGTACCATACCACGGTATGGTCGAGCTCTAGCTGAATGTGGGCCTTTTTAGGTAGAATTCATCAGATGTTCTAAGGCACCCTCCATCTAGTTGTACGGACTTTTAGCTACTGGAGCTAGTTTTCCAACAGCACTTTTCCGTTTGCAAGTTCCTTCATTGTTCTTTTCTGGGAGAAGGGTTTGAATCTCCACATATGGAATTTTGTCGGTTCCTGAAAATTTTGTCTCCTTCAAAGCAAATAGAGTACATTACTATCCATAAGACAAGGGATGGGAACCTGATAATTCCTCCCATCTCTTGGCATTTCTCATAGATGGTTTTGATCATTTTGGCGACATACTCCACCCATATGTATATCTTTCCATTGGTCGCAATGGTGTCTATTGCTTCCAACATATCTAGTTTGAGGTCGCTTCCTCGACCTGCCATTGTGAGTGTAATAGCTATGATTCTGGCCACAATCTGTGGCGTTCGATGTGTTATGTGACCAATCATTAGTCCTTTCGAGTTTTTTCTCGATGCCGACCTTGTTAATTCTTCGACTAGTCCTTCTTTTATACCGACTAGTACTGGGTCTCCTTTGTTTGATAGCCCTGTTAATTGGGAAATGACTTCCCTAGAGATGTTGACCGGTCGGTTGAAGTAAAACTGGCTATTATGGTATCGGCTTATGACAAATTTGGCTGCTATTTCTTTTGTGCCACCGAAGCTAGCCATGAGCGATGCATTGGCATAATTTACAATGGAACTGTGTTGTATTTTCTCTGCAGCTGGGGTAGGCTTCTTGTCGACGTAAGCCCACTCTTTTATCTCGGCCCATAGTTTTTTCCATGAGCCCTCCTACACCTTAGCATTCTTGATGTTCTTTAGTCTCTTGACTAATGGTGTTTCTGCAGTCTGTAATTTCATGGCTTGGGCTGAGGCTCTAGTCTGTTTTGGTGCCATCTTGTCGGTTTGGTAGTTGATTTCACTAAGGTGCTTTTGCGTTTCAGTTGTCTGGTTGCTCTGATGCTCTCTCTGTTTGAATTGCGGTGAATGATCCTTTGGTGGTTTAGTATTTATAGGGGACGCATTGGATGTTCTCGTCGATAGGTGTATTCATGGTGGATGTGATGTTCCAGCTAGAACACTTGAGTGTGTGTTAATGGTGAATTGGTTTCAGCGCTCAAGGTTATGAATGTGCGATGGTACTATCGAGGTCATCGATCTATGTCAGTTATAAAAATGATCAATGGCGTTATGTTGATGGGCATGATGTCAGTTGTTGAAGTGATGATTTCCTGTCATAGTTTTCTGCGTACAATGGTACTATTTGTTTTTTTTTTTGGATTTTTAGATTTTTATAGATTTGGTTTATCGATTATGGTCGTTATATTATTATTATTATTATTATTATTATTATTATTATTTTAGATTTGTTTTTGTTTCTGTAGCGTTTTAGTCGGGCTCCATTAACGAGTTTTCGAAACACTATGCCTTGTAACGTCCTTAGTTAGACTGATCCGTTGGTATGTATCTCCTCGACAACATAGGGTCCCATCCATTATGTATGTAACTTTTTAGGTTTTCCTTTTACTCAACTATTGTATAGTAAAGCAAGGTCTCCTACCGACAAGTTTTGGCTCTTGATGTTTCTGTCGTGCCATGCTTTTTGTTTTTGTTTTTGTATTTCTTGATGTTGTATCGCGATTAGTCGGTGTTCTTCAAGTTTACTTAGTTGTAATAGTCGGTCATTTCTTCCTTGTTCGACATCGACATGTAAAATCTCTCCAATAATAGGTGTCTATTGTCGAAAGTGTAGTGGAACTACTGCTTCTTGTCCATAAACTAATCGAAAGAGGTTTTGGTCGATTGATCATTTGTATGCTATTTTATATGCCCATAGTACTGTAGGTATCTTCTCATCCCAGTCATCGTTATCAGCAGTACATATTTTTGTTAAACCTTTTGTTAATGTTTTGTTAAATGCTTTAATTTCTCCATTCGACTGAGGATGGTATGTTGTACTACGACGATGGTCGATTTGGAACTAGTCGGTTAGGGTTTTGATAGTCCTATTAATAAAGTGTGTTCCCTGGTCGCTGATTAGGGTTAGTGGACAACCGAATCGAGTAATGATATTTTAATATATAAATTTTGCGGCTACCTCACTGGAACATGTGTCGATTGGTTCTGCCTTTGGCCATTTGGTCACATATTCAACTGCAATTATTATGTACCTTGCACCTGTTCTTTTTCCTGGTATAGGAAATGGTCCTATGAAGTCTATGGCCAAAATTTCAAATGTCAAAATTGGGTTTACTAATATCAAAGGAATATCTGTGCTAGGCAGAGGTCGACCTAGTCGTTGACATCTATCACATTTGCTTACAAAATTTTTGCAATCTTTGTGAAATGTCAGCCACCATAACCCTGATTATTGGATTTTCTTTGAAGTTGTGTCTTCTTGGAAATGTCCTCCTGTAGGTCCATAATGTGCTTCGTGCATAATGTTGTCTCTTTCATGTTCCAGTACACACCTTCTAAGGATATCGTCTAAACCCATTTTGTACAGGAATCCATTTATGAGGCTATAAGGTCCAGCTTTCATGGCTAAGATCTATTTATTTTTGGTACTCATGCCTTCTGGTGCTTGTCCATCTTCTAAAAACTGGGCTATTTCATCTAACTCTACCGGGACTGCTTCTATTTGAAATAGATGTGCATCTAGTAAGTCGTCTTCGACTCCTATCGGTTCCTCTCCAGTGTCGATTCGAGATAAATGGTCGGGACCGACATTTAACTTACCTGGCCTAACAACGACTTTGAATTCGAATTCTTGGAATAGAAGTAGCCATCGGCAAATTCTTCCATGGTGTAGTGGTTTATTGACGAGGTACATAAGTGCCTGATGGTCAGTGTAGAATATAAATGGGTTAGCTAGGAGATAATGTCAATATTTTTGTAGTGCGAAGACCATTCCTAATGCTTCTCTTTCTATTGTCAAATAGTTTCTCTCAGCTTTGTTTAATTTTCTACTACTGTAAACTATAGGATAAGCCATTCTATCATTTCCTGGTTGAGTTAGGATTTCTCCTATTGCTAGGCCTGATGCGTCGATGTGGACATGGAATTTAGTCGACCAGTTTGGAAACCTTAGGATTGGTGCTTCGACTAGTTTTCTTTTTAGTTTTTCAAATGATATATGGCACTCTTCTATCCAGTCCAACTCTTTATCTTCCCTTAATAGTTCTTCTAGTGCATAGTTCATATCTGAGTAGTATCTTATGAATTTTCTATAATAGCCTGTATGACCCAGTAACACTCTGACTTGTTTTGAGTTTACTGGTGGTTTTAGGTCAAGGATAATTTTGATTTTTGCAAAATCTACCTTAATACATTCCTTACAGACAATGTGTCCTAACAATATCCCTATGGGGGTCACAAATATGCACTTCCTGATGTTCAAAGCTAACTGGATTTGTTGACATCTTTCCAACATAAGCCTTAGCCACTTGTAATGATCTTTTAACATGGAGTATATTGTCCAATCATCAAAGTATACTGCCATGGTTTTGTAAATATATTCTTGGAATTCTTTGACCAAAATTCTAGAGAATACTGCAGGTGCATTCTTTAATCCAAAAGGCATAACCTTGTAAGCAAATGAGCCAAATTCACATACAAATGTTGTTTTTTTCTGATCTTTTTTAGCTATTGGCACTTAGTGATAACCTGAGAAGCCATTTGTAAATGAGTAGCATTCATGTCCTGCAACTTCATTTAAGATTTCATCTGCATAAGGAGTTGGAAATGGGTCTGTTAGTGTCAATTTATTTAGCTCCCTGAAGTTGACACAAATTCTTAATTTGGTCGGATCATGTTTCTTAGGTTGAACAACCATTGGAGTAGACCATTCTGATTGGTCAATAGCGTAGATGATGCCTACTGCAAGCATGTTATCAATCTCCTTTTTGACTATCTCTTTGTATTTATGAGCTAGCTTATATGGCCTTTTCTTCACAGGTCGAACATCAGGTTTAGTGTCAATCTTCATTTCACCCATTTTGTGGACTAAACCTTTGAGATCTGTATAATCTCGGGCAAATACATCCTGGAACTCTTTTAAGAGGTTCACTATTTCTGTTGTTTGCTCTTTGCCATTTTTGGTTGGTCATCATTTGAGATGTCGAATTCTCTAGTTTTGACCTTAACATCTAGCCATTCTGGAGCTTTGTCTTCATTGATTGGTCGACTTCCTTCTTTAAACTGTGAGAATGTGGCAGGAAAGTCGGCTATAGTCATTCGGTCGGTATCGTCCTTGTTGGTGGTTCCAACTTTGAGTACTGTGCGAATAGGTTTGGTCGTTTCGACATGGTTTGATTTCCATCTAAAACTTTTCCCTTCTATATTTTCATTTTCTAACTATAGTCTTGTCGACTGTGGTATTGTCTAGGTTTGTATATTGTTACAGTTCATTGTCAGTCGGTTGTCTTTTAAGGGTTTGTTTTCTGTCGGCTGTATAAATTTTTTAATATGTTTTGTTGTTTCGACCAAATTCTTATTTTGTGGTATAAAGTTGAAATCTTTGATAAAATTTTCTCTGAGTTTAGGCCATAGGAATGTTTCACTTCGGGATTCCTTCATCTTATACCATTTTTTTGGTAAGTCGGTAAGGGTTGATGGAAACAGATGCAGCCATGTGCGTTCATCTTTGTACCCAAGTCTTCTCCATTCTTTTTCACATGTCTTAATATGGTCTTCTAGATTCTGTCCTTGAATGAAAATAGGTATCTGAGCTTGGTTGGTTAACTTCTTTCCTCCAAACCCTTCTACAAAGTAATTCAAAGCTGTTATCTAGGTCTGTAGTCTTGTCTGATGGGTATCCCACCATCTAGCAGCTTGTCCTGTAAAAGTTTCTACTAAACTTTGTAGTCAACCATGTTCACCAATATTTTTGGACACTTTTTCTATGTGCATGACTGGTGATTCTCGTTCCTTATATCTTGGTTTTTGTGTATTATTTATATTTGTAGGTTTTAAAGTAGGGTATTCCCTAATTTTTTTCTCAAATACTTTTGGTACAATGGACACTATGAAGCACTGTCGGGTGCGCTTTTTCTGTACTTTTTGGATAGTCCAGCACCCTCTTGCTTGTGTTTTGTAGTTCTCGAATTCCCAATCATATAATTCTACATATGAATTATATCCTACTGAGTCTTGGTTTCCCAAATGAAGTTCTCCATAGATATTAGGTTCTGTATAATCTGCATTATTTTGTATCTGATAAAGTTGTCGGATATCAACTTCTTCATCGATAGGTTCTGTCCAAGGTTCTCCTTGGGATGGATGAATAGATGCAATGACATTTTGTCTGTTTCCTTTTAATTTTATTCTCTCTTTATCTAGGGATATTGACGCTTTCATATTTCTTCCCCAATGTTGACCTACTAACACTGGGAAGGAGCTAGATCCTTCCTTAGGGTTAATAATTTTGAAGTCGACTTTGGTTGATATTCCCTTAATTGTGGTGTCCACATTTTTCCAAAACCCAATAGGTTCAATTAGGCCTTGGTCGGCTAGTTTCAGGTATATACCTGACTCATATAGCCGAGTTCTACCTAACTGTTCCCATGTGTGTCGAGTCATAATATTTACCTATGATCTAAAATCGAGTACAACTTGTCGAACATGGTATTCTTCAATTTCCAAGTCGACAAGTGGGTCGGTATCACTTTTATCTTTTTGATTTAGACTGCATATATTCTTTGTTTGTTTTTCGATGTTGTTGTGTTTTGTTTCATATAATAAGTCGATGAATTGAGATACTGAGTTATCTATCTATACTAGCTGTATTAATTCTTTTATTGTGTTATGTGGATTGTTGTTTGCTTCTTCCTGTCGTGCAAATTCTCTAAATATATTTGTTGCATCTTTATATATTTGTTTTTTTTTAACTGGGTCAGGATAAACATTTTTCTCTTTTATCTTGCTTATTTGGGGGTTATCACTCCCAGTTTTCGTCCCTTGTCGGGTTACGATATGTAAATTCTTTGTATTGATAGTATCATGTTTCTGCACACACGACAAGACATTAACATTCTTATTTTTATTTATCTTTTCAAGCATAATAGGGAAATCCTCTAATGAGTGATCCCCTACACCACAATTAGTACAAAATTTGAGGTCAGTCATGTCCTTGTATGGACAATCTGCATGTCGGTGTCCCTCCTTATAACATGTGAAACATTGGATGGGTCGACGTGGTGAGTTGTCTCAATTCCCAGAGAATCAACCTCGACCTTCATAGCCTCCACGTCGGTTGTCATACCAACGCTCGTATCTTCGACCTTCATATCTTTGATTGTTCTAATCATTTGACACATGGTTTTTCTCATTACTTTGTGGAACTGTGTTGGTCTGATAGACTGCATGATAGTTTTATCGGTGCTTGAGATTCAGATGGCAATTGGTCGTGTTATGAATTTTGGTTTCGTAGATTGCACACCAAGATGCCTTTCCATTCTTCATGTTGAACGGGCAATATTTTGTCAAGTGGTCTCCATGCTCTTGGAAAATGTCGCAAAAACATTTAGTCTGCACGAATCGAACGTCCTGTCAGCTGATGTCCTATCGACAGTTGTCTTTTGAATGTCTAGCCGTTGAGCACTTCATGCACCAGATATCCTAACTTTTGAGGTTTAATTCTTTTAATGAAGTATGTACGCTCTCGAGCTGTTCTTCTAATCTGTGATCAGTGGAGTATGTTGGTATGTCCTCATCCATTTCTACTTGGAGAGATTTTGTAAGCGCATCTTCGTAAGTCTTAAATGTCTCCAGACTTATGTGTCGGCGAATTTTCTGTGATAAACCTGCAAGAAACCACTGGATTAATAATTGTTCGTCAATAACATAGTCCAATTGGCTAAGAAGGTCTTTCCATCGTTTATCGTAATCGCGGACAGTTTCTCCTGGCTTCTGTGATGTCGTTTTTAGTTTCTTTGCTGCAAGATGTTTTGCATCTGGAGTTTTGAAAAATGATAGAAATTGTGCTTTGATCTTGGCTTTGGTTGCTCGGGGTGTTCTTTCAGAAAAGATCATGTACCAAGTTAATTCCCTTTTCCTCAAGGCACCAGCGAACTGTGCCATCTGCATGTCTTCATCCGTAACTTGGTTAGCCTCCCAAGTCGACTCACAAACGAACTAGTGTCACATGGGGTCCTCATCGCCCTCATATAGAGATATGTGTGCTGACCCATGACCCATGTCGGAGTCATTGTCACTACTTTTAGGAGGTGGCGGTGGTGGAGGTGGTGGTGGGGGTGGTGGGGTTATTTTCTTATTCCTCTCCGCAGAACTATTGTCGATGGAACTCTCGTTCCCATCGGTTGTTTTTGTCATTTCCTCTTCGACCAGCAGTTAGTTGGTGTCGAATTCTTCTGTCGATGTCCAACTACAATTATCTATCCACAATTCTGAATGTTTTGTGTCCTCCAAAGCTGTATTTGGTAGGGGGGGTGATAATTCATGTGTCAGTAAAAGTAAGTGGATACTTTGGTTGGAGAGTGTCACTTGAAGCGTAACCCAATTTCCTTCTTCTGATCGATGGATAATGAGATGTCTACCAGTGAATGTCTCGTCGTCTAGTTGACTCCACATACCAAAGTCACCAGCTCCTAGTTCGAGGTCCTCTTCGACAATAGCTTGTATCCGGGTACGTGGATCTGTCAGAGGTTTTACTTCCTGGGGAACTTCTAATTGGAGAGCTTCTAGCTGCTCTATCCATAGTTCTTCTTCCATAGAGGACGCCTCTTCTTCCACGCCTTCTTCTTGTCGGTCATGACCTGACTCCGACGGATCTCTTTCCTGGTTGGTCACCCTAGTACTCATTCCTCTTTGCAGCGCTAAGGCTCTTTCTCTTCTTTCTTCCCTACTTTGTAGCCTCCTCTCCCTCTCTATTTTCTGGAAGTCCGTCATACCTTTGTGTGACACTGTCTTCTCGATTTCCTTTTTAGGTTGACTTCTCATTACTGGTGATTGATAGTTCTTTTAGTCGACTAGAATCCACTCCACTTTATTTCGACATATGACCAGCTACCCCCCCATAGCCTACCCGATGCTTTAGAAAGCCCAAATAGTTATGTCTACTTGCTTAGGAAGCATTCCCACTCCCTTTTTGCAATGAATTTTTCCCACCTCTTTTGCTTTTCTACTCAATTAGGGTTTAATGGCGGTCTGCAAAGTGATGGACGGGGTTCGACAATATGACCCATTCCCTTCTCGATCAGGAATTTAAACAGAAAGGTCGGTAAGGAACAAAAAAATTGCTTGGTGAGGTCTATGTAGAATTTCTTCTTGGTGGTTTCCACCAAAGTTCTGTCTTCTACTGCTTGCTCCTCGCAAAATTTGTCGGCGATTTTTTTGAACCACTCTGACAAGTTTGTTCTTCCCCCGCGAATTAGTTTTTCTAGTAACTGTTGATCTTTAGTCCCTTCGGGCTTTTTCATCCAGGATTTTCTTCAAAAGTTGGGGCACTGATTATACAAACTTCTCATGTGTCTCTGTAAAGAATCTTTCTTTCGCTTGTGTGGTCGTCAATCTGTTTCTTTGTGCATAATTCTGCAAATAATTTGCTACTTTACACTCCCACCAGTCCTTAATCTCTTGTTCTGATATTATCTGTTTGCATACGTCTCAGACATGTACTACCGGCAATGGAACCAATGTTGTAATCTCACAGATCACATAAGGTTACCAATAATACATACTAAAACATACATACATAATAGAGACAAGAGACAAGAACAAGTAGATAGAATAACAGATTATATTAGCATGAGAGGGTCCATACAATATAGAGAACTGAATCGAGTTCTCATCTGGCTCAACAACCTAATATATATGATTTACAAACAGTTACAAAATAACTACCTATCGGTTCGATGAACCGACATGACCATAGGTGGTCGACCTAATCTCTAGTTTAGTCAGCTGATCGACTAAGTCGGCTATCATTCAAGTCAGCATACCGACTTGCTCCTCTAACATAAATCATAAATTCTTATGAACAAAAGTAGGAATATTCTTTAGAAGTGTTCTTAATCATTCAGTTTGAAAAATCGAAGCAAATAGTTGAAAACTGCATGATGATTTATTTGGTTCCATTTTGGTAGTAAACTGATTATGCATTTAACTCATCCTTCCACAGTTTTGTTTTACCATCATTATGCAATTTGACGACTTTAGCAATGTCAACATTACCTCTTACAAAGACAAGCTGCAAATAAACATTTTAAATAATAACATTTTATCTTATGCTACTGAAGTATCTTTCATGTTCTGGATATTTTACTGGAACAAAATGCTTACCTGTTAGAACCTGTAAAAGAACCATCATTTCCACTGTGTTAGTTGTAAGCTAAGTAAGCCCCGATCACACCTAAGAATTCTCCCTACTTCATAGAAGAAGACAATAACACACTTAGCATTAGTTAAGATGCAATTTTCTTTTCTAACTTTCTGAAAAATACAACTGCTAGGTTTAATAGTACTAACATAGTATTTTAAGATAAGCCAATAAGTTATACAGAACCAAATAAAAGAAGTGATCTTTGTTATTCTTTTAAAACTATTTAAATATCCAATAGCAATTAATGGTTCATTGGCAATGACACTTGACATTTTATGTTAGATGAAAAATTTTAAATGTTTACGAATTTTTGGAGTCATTACAGCAGACAAGGTTAGGATTTCAATCAGCGAAAAGTAGTAGGGGCCGCAAAGATCGACGGTTGCGAGGAGATTTCAAGATTGATTAATGGATAAGAAGCATTACACAATTAGAATTTGCTCACTCAATCAAATGAAAAGGATTGGAGGAATGTTAAATTTCTCAAAGCTGATCAGCCCCAATGAAGGTAGTTTAGAGATCGACGGTTGATGTTGATTTCCCCAAGTCAACCTGTGCAGGTTGATAGTGTTGAGTGTTGGTATGAAGATTTGGCATATCGAAGGCTTAGACCGCAAGAACGAAAAGATCTATGGTACAAATTGCATGAAGAAGAACAAGAGTTATGCAATAGATAAAAATTTAAAGCATATACGTGGAGTTGAAAAAGATTTGTCTTTCCTAAGATTTGAAATTGACAAATACCCTGACTGTGTGTAGAATGCCAGCGTGGACAAATCTGAGAACTGTGCGAAGTGAAGGGGTAGGCATTTTCAAACCTTCTGATTATTTCTGGAATGGATAGAATGGATGAGGTAGAGGTAATAAAAGTAGCAGATAATGAGGAAGTAGGGGTTTCTTATCAGAGGGATGAGAATTTTTTTGAAGATAAAAACGCTGAAATTGTTGATACTATCATAAGGAATGAGACAAGTGAGACAGATAAGAACAGATTGAAGGTTCTTATGGACCAGGGTAGCAATACCCGCGGTGTTTTTAAATCCTTCTTTTACTTTTTCTCTGTCAACCAGACCCCTAACTTCCCTGAGTTTGTCGAATGGTGCGTAAGTAATTATTCTGAAACTGAAGGAGTCATTATGGATAGACTTAAGTCTAAAATCCTATTCCATATTGATGCCCTGGTTGTTCAACATGAGTTTGTTCAGTTGTCCCAGGAATACAAAGAGGAGATTATCATTCAGTTTTTCCATGAGTGTGCAATTGAAATTAAGGAATCCTTTATGAAATCATGTTCCAAACTTGATGGTGAGATCCTAAGTTTGTCCTATCCTTAAGAAATTGAAGATGCTTTCTACTCAACTAATTTAGACTTCTGAGTTGAGTGAATTTGAGAAGGAAAAAGGGGCTTTAAGTACTGAGCTGACTAATTGCAAAAACAAGATTTTGAAGCTTGAGGAGAAAGAGGAACAATGGTATAAGGAGGCTAAGTTGCTAAAGGAAAGTGAAGAGGATTTAAAGGCTAGGCTAGCAGCCAAGGAAATGGAGCTACAAGAGAAATGTGAAGAGGTGGAAATTCCACCCACTATTCCCAATGTAGAAACATACACCACCTCCTTTTTTAATTCTATGTCACAGTTAAAGCTAAGGGATGTGGAGCTTATAGGATTAAAGCAGCAAAACCATAATTTAGAAGAAATGGATTTGAAAAAAGAGGAAGAGAAGAAGAAGTTAGAGGAAATATGTCAGGAATTGATAAACCAAAATGCCAAATTAAACAAGAAAGTGGTTGGCCAAATAGCCTTGCAAGGGACCAGGCATATGATCTGGGATGAAATGGACATTGACATAGAAACAATAATAGGCACTAAAGTATTATTTTCTCTATAAATATTGTTATTAAAGAGGCCAGTAGATTCAGATTGTATCTAGATTATGTTGTTGATCAGGAAAATGCTTTGATGTCTACCAGGAAGAATGTTGTGGTAGTAAAGAAGGCATTGAATAAAAAGCCAATGCAGGTAGCTCAAAATGTTGTTGATTTTTTCAGTAATTTATCAGAATACCAAATCAAAAGAATGGGTATCCAGGACAAAATTGTTGTGGTCTCATGGGCCAGGAGAGTTATTGGAAAATACTGAATGATGGAGATTGTGCAAGTCAACATGGACATCATAACTCATAGAGTTAAAGAAGTGATAAGTTTGTTTAATCAACTGGTAAACAAAGTAATTCCTTTATTTTGAGAGGAAAAATGACCATTGTTGACTCAAGAGGAATATCTGGAAAAATTGGTCTATCGCAGGTCTGATCATAGAAAATTTGAGGATATGCAGCACGCCCTGTTGGGACCTGCTGTGTTCGATAAATTGGCTGGGAAATTCGAAGCATTATTTGATTTCAAACTGCATGTACCAAAGTGCCTAATATTACATATTCAGATAACATGGAGCTCAGAGTTCTAGCTCACGAAATGGTCATTGTAGATTTTCCCGGGTTTGAGAAGTGGAGATCAATTCAAATGTATGGATAAAACAAGTTTAAATTACAGTCATGAAGATATCAAGGAGGATAGCGTGAAGGGTTTTCTTTAAGACATGACTATTCGTAGTCACCTCTCTCATATTTCGTACAACTGTCATCAACTAAGATATGCATAAAATGATTTTAAGCCTATTTCCCAGTATTTTGTAATTTATTTATGTTTTATGTAAATCGTGGTGAATATGCCATGTTCGAGCTTGTTAGAAGTTTGTTCTTCAGTTTGTAACTAATTTTGACTCTAAGGTCGGTCTAGGAGGCCCAAGTCATTATAAATTCACCTCCTACAAAGGCAGAAAGGGTTGGAACCCATGGAATTTTGAAGTTGTATGTGTCAAGTGTTTCTTAATAAAATTGCAGAGCCAAAGTTGGTGTTTTCTAGATATTCATGTGTTATTCTATGTTACAGTCTATATTTTCCTTTCTCATGTGAATGTTTTTCCAGTTTATTTGTCCATTATGTTTTCTTTCACTTCTGGAATGAGAGTATAATAGTTTTAGAATTCATGTTAGCATGCTCTAGCTATTCTTTTCAGATGTCCACAAAACCTTTCTTCTAAAATTGATACATAATTCATTTCATAATGTTCTATGTTAATGGTCAATTTTATGTTCTTCATTTTCCACCAAATAATAAAATTTTGACTATGACTGAGTGGCTATCTTGCCTCTAGGTTTAAATTCCATGCAGAAAGTTATGTTATCTTTATTCCACATCTTGACTCCATAGCCCAATATTACCCTCTGTTCAGTTTCAACCAATATTACAAACAACATACATTTTTACTTATGCATGTCTGGCCTTGTTAATATTTTGTGAGAGATCCTTATCTGACTATATTAAGTTAGAAAGACAGTCTAAAGTGGTTTTTGTTGTTACCTCAATATTTACCTTTCACAACCTGGGTACATTCTGAGTGTTAACAAACTAGCACCGTTGCCAGGGAACGAAAAGGATTGCAAAGTTTCAAGAAAGAGATTTCTTTGGGAAAACAAAAGTCTCTACATTCACAAAAAGGTTGTACATTTTCCCTGGTGAATTCACATTCTTTTTTAGCAGTATTACAGGAGACATGCTGGATTTTAGGAGAGAACATACGAGAAGTAATCCTAATACTGAAACTTTGAAAAGTGTGGCAGATCCAGAAAGAATACCTAGAAATAGAAATAAAGAAAAAGTAAATATTCCTCAGTCTGGTGCATCATCATTTGAATATTTACAGAGCATACCAAAATCTGAATGGGAAACCAGTGTTGAAATATTATTGTCAAAATGAAAATCTGAGTCTGACCTCAAGAAAGTTGAGATTAGCCCTAGTAGATTGGAATCATATCTTCTTGACTCTTTGTTGAAAAACCTTCATACCTCAGTGATAGATAAAAAGGTTGCCCCTACTTTTCAGAATTTTTAACTTTTTATTCCCCAACCTGTTCAGAATCCTCCAGTTGTTCAACCTATATCACTTGTTCCAAACCCACCTATACCAATGGCTGCAGCTATATTTTCTCCATTTGCTCTAACCACAACATTGCATGACCTTCCCTTAAATTATGCCCGGATAATTTCACTGTATGATGGAGAACAGAATGTTCACTACAACAAATACTGAAATTAGAGTCCCATTTAGTGTCCCTTTTTAGTGTATTTTTTTATAAATTGAGTGGCCAAACTAGACGCTAAATGGGACGCATCATGGACAAAACTTAAAGCGTCTTTTTTTTGCTTCCTAAATAGCATCCTTTATGGCGTCCAAAATAGCATCTATTTTTTTGCTTCCAAAATAATGTCCAACTTTGCTTCCTAAATAACGACCTATTTTGCTTCCTAGGGAGCGTCCGCTATTGCTTCCTAGAGAGCCCCTGCTTTTTCTTCCTAATTGGCATCCCCGTTAGCACCATTTTTGCATCCAAATTAGCATCCAATATTGCATCCAATTGTGCTACCACTTTAGCATCCCATTTTGCACCACGTTTTACTTCCAAATATGCGTCAATTTTCGCTTCCAAATTTGCACCAATTTTTGCTTCCTTTTTTGCATCATGTTTTTCTACCAAAATGGCACCAAATGTTTCTTCTATTGTTGCACCATATTTTGCTTCCTATATAGCGTCATGTTTTGCATCCAAAGTAACATCTTATTTTGCTACCATATCAACTCCATGCTTGGCTTCATCATTAGCGCCAAGTATTGCATCATTTTTAATGTCTAGTTTTGCATCTCTATTTACACCCACATTAGCACCATGTTTTGTTACTACTTTAGCGCCCAATTTATCATCCATTTTTACTCCCACACTAGTGCCACATTTTGCTTCTCGTTTAAATCCTAAGATTTCTTCTTATTTTGCTTCCTCGTGAGCGCCTAATTTAGCTTCTCATTTAGCATCCAATTTTGCTCATTTGTTGGCCACTAGTTTAGCTTCTACTTTGGTGTCCAAAATAGCATCAAAATTGACTTCCAACTTAGCGCCAAGTTTTGCATCCAATGTTACTTCTAGATCTAGAACATAGTGGACATCTGTTATAGCTCATGTTTTTGTTTCCTTATTAGCACCACATTAGACTTGTTATTTAACACCTACAACCATATCCGATCCTATGCTCTTATATTTATTATATCAAATTATTATAATTATTCATTAATTTCAATAGTTCTCATTTATCATTACTTCATAGTTATTAAATAACATAATGAAACATTCAAATTAATTGTAGATACAATTATTGAGATTAATTGCATAGCATTTATGAATAAATTTTACAGAAACATGCAACATTTATCCAAAATGGTAATATTAATTTTCCATTAAAAGATCATCAACAACTTCCAATATATATAAATATAAAATATAATAATAACAACATCGAAATTATCTTTCATTCAAAATAAGTGAAATTATAAAACATCATCACATCAATAATCTATCATACAAATAATCGTATTAAGGTTAAAAGAACAATAGACAATATATAGTGAAAATATCAATATTACAAGAAATATTAAAAATCAAAATTATCAACAGTAATCCAAGTTTATATGTCTACAAATCAAAATCAAAATGTACTATGCACTTGGATAATCACAAAAATAACAATATGTGTCTAGTAGCATGGAGAAAGAAAAAAACATCCATAGTCTCAATAGTAGCATTAATGGCTACCATCATCCTCATCCTCATCCTCATAATCTATCCCAACAGCATATCCATCATCATTTTCGTTTGATCCAATTGTATCATTATCAGTAATATCTCTTGCTGGTACATCTATGGCAATATAATTAGTATCATTATTGCCTGTTACGGAGAGAAATTCCTATGGCTTGGGGTACCACAATAGACAGCTTGAATCTAGAAATCAATCCTTTCTAATATGTAATAGAAACCAAATATATAACACTAAAGGATCAGACCCCGTACCTTATTCCGAACGGTTGAAGTAAATCCTCGATGAGCTTTCCAACTTCAGCTTGAATTGATAAATCACTTCCTCAACAACAAGTAAACAAGACAAGCATACTATGTATCTTGGTGTTAGATCTATTCTAGCATCTATAATCAACAATGTATAAGCATTTGAAATCATCCATGGATAAAATATTCATTCAAACATACATTATTGGACGGGAAAAGATATTTCTATTAATATAAAATCAGAGATTACAATGGATACAACCTATGTCGGCACGTCTACGAATTGAAGAAACTGAATCCCCCACTTGGGCCTCCACCACCTCAATCCTCCATCTCTCGATAGCAAGCTCACAAGTTAAAGGTGAGCTTGGGAAGAACACAAAAGTGCTCCAAGGGACAAAGGGATGCAGACTCAAGCACAAGTTTCGGCAACAATGGACTATAGTTTCTTTGCTCTCAATTCTCTCATATGCCTTCAATGTACCATAGAGTTCCTTATATAGCTTTTCAAAGGGGTAATGAAAGGTCGAATCCGAGCGATCTCAAGGCATAGGGAAGGCCAGGAGTCAAGTGAGTAAGATCCATGTCAAGGAAAACTCCAAAAGGATTTGGATTATGCACACATCCTGATGTACGCAAATTTAGGGTTCAAACTCGCGTATATACGTTATTAGGGGTTTAAAAGTCGCGTATATGAATTTTCACATGTTTTTAGGGATGGTCAAGGAAACATCAAAGGACAAAAAATGGTCCAAGGGGTCTAAGGAGTCTACAGAGGGATAGGGGAAGGCCATACAAATGTGATTCACCTGGAGTGGTAAAATTAGCTATAATAGATGCCCCCCTAATGTGTGAGGTCAAAGGGGTCATACGATGGCCGAAATACATTATAAGTCCATCCCAGAAGTGGAGTGATGAAGGATCCCAAATGGAAGACCAGCCATCCAATCAGCATAGTACAATTATACAACTCTGCACATCCTCCAAATACATATAGTAGTCACGGATACATAAGAGTACAATGGCCATGAATAGGCATGATGCAAAATATCACATAAGTGGTCATCGCCAAGTACAATATACATAAATTAGAATGATGAAGATAAACAAAGGACCATGATCTCCATAATGGCTGAAGATATATAATGGATCAAGATCTCCATAATGGCTAGAAATGTCTGACATATATTGGAATCAAATAATGAGAGCTGAAATCTCATGAACACTGGCATGATCAAGGAGGTAGCATATAAGAGATGCCACCAATATGGAAGGTCTTCTACACAAACCGCTATGAGTACATGTCCTACTATGTGAATAGAGGTGTCGAGGTCGAACATAGTATTCCATCGTCTGATTACCGATCATTGATGTATACCGTTAACAGATGCGAGATCACCCACCAATAATGAAAATGGGAATCAAGGTACTAGAGTGCAAACTAACAAGTGTGAATAAATGTGTTGAGGTCGAACACTTGAAAGAATCCATCGATCAGGGGACATTGATGTATTCCCAAAAATATTCGATGGCGAGAGAACCTGCCACTAATGACTGCAAGTCTCAAGGCACTCAAAATGACTCTAGATTCCAATCCCAGAATAAATGATCTAAATTCAATGGGATGAAATCCGCTGGAAGAAGGGCATTAAGGCATCCCCCATCATCCAACACGAGGTACTCAGCAAAGCTGTATAGTGTGGAAGGACTCAATCATAAGGTGCACGAACCAGTAACTGTACCGGGAATGGACGAAATGAAAAGTCAATATAACTGAGGAATGGCCGACTCAGGTTTCAACTTCCTTTGAACAAGAGCATAACGACAAATGGTGACTGAATAAAGGTAACATAGACTTGATATACAAACTGGGACATCTCTGCGACACATGAGGCATCGACAGAGGCTCCATGGGGACTGGAAGCTTAAGCAGTTGATGGAGATAAGCTCAAATAAATGAGTACAGCTCCTAAAGTCAAACTATAAACCCAACCAATGGATTTGATATACAGTGCTCTGTTCGAAGGAGACAAGACTCGACAGTTTCCAAAGATAACATCTTTCCTTGTCCGGCTTTTTGGTTTTTTGGTTTTTTTTGGACTTTTTCAAATATTTAAAAAACTTGAAAAAGATTAAAACTACTTTATAGTTACAGACTAGGAGAAGACAAGTGTCATAGAGGCAAACAAACTAGTTCCAAGCAGTGGAACATACCTATGCTCAATGCAAGGATACATGTGTAGAATAGCGACACTTGGGGGAAAATCCCCTCCCAGTAAAAATAGGGAATCAAGCCGTAAAAGATATATAAAATGGCTCTGCATGGCTAGACATGAGACAGGCTCGAGCTATATGTCTGAAACTCAATGTCATGGAAGCTGGCGTAAGGCTCAATAAAACAAGCAAAGCTCATGATAATGCAATTACAACTTGACATAAGGGAGTCCCAGGGAAATGCCAACATAAAGCTCAAGAGGAGTATGAGGCTCTTGCTCAAGGACATGGCAGGACTAAAAGGGACTCTCGGACCTAAGAGAGGACTCACAGCATGGGTACCCAATTCAAAGGGGAGCTAACTAGGACACCCATGTATAGGAAAGCTCTACCATTCACATAATGTCACTTCTAACAGCAGCATGAAGGTTCCGTGATACCATGGAATGGGTTCGTACCTAAGGTTAAAATGAAATAGTCATAAGGTCATGCAAAATGTAAGTGGATGTGAAATCTTAACCTATATGCCAATTTAGACATGATACCCGTGATAGGCATGAATAGGTCGAAACCTCAGAGAGAGTGTACAGAAACTGGACCCTACATGACAACCATATTAGTCCAAAACAACCCAAAATAGTTAATAAATAATCCAAACTATAGGGAATAGGGAGGAATGATCATGACAACTGCACCCAAAGGAAACAATGCGGTGAACGATGGGACATAAAAAGGAAAGTAAAGTGTAGACCCAACGTTCACGCATCCACCACCACCCCCGTGAGGGTGACCACCGGTATAAAGACCAAGAGAAGGGAGTCAACATCCTCCACAAATGGAGTAGAGGGTGGAATGTGACCACTCCCAAATCTATGAGCATGGTAAGGGGCTATGATGCCCCCAATTCTGACACCAAGATCCGTACTAGGATTAAGGACGGGTGATAGGATACCAGGAAAGCCGAAAATAAAAAGACCCGAACTCAAGAGAGCATAAATATACTCAAATAACAATGATCCCAAAGGCCTACTAGCACACAAAGAGCATACTCCTAAGAAAATCTACAGCCAAAATACAAGCAAACCAAGGGGAGGATATGTGAGCTCCCGAATGTAGCAGGTATGTCTCGCCTAGGAGAGGCTCGAAACTCCCATACACTACAAGCGGAGGTACGTAACCAATTATAGTGGCTCCTAGCTTCAACGCATAAAGCAACTGTGATGTCCGACCTCTACCTGGCTGAGACACCTATAGAATAACCTCTGCAAGTACCCCCTGTGATAACCTAGGTAAGGAAACTAAGGTCACCTCAATATAATCAATGCTCAGGCGGATAGTCGCAGGCGGGATTGACCGTATGGGCAGGGTAGCAAAGCCTGAAACTCTAGAAAGAGCCCCCAGATACGAATACAATCCTGGAAATATCTTTGGTGCTACTCATTTATGACTAGGGGTCATCCCAATCAATAACTGCTCACACTGCCTCGTACTTAACTCCCTTTTGAGAGGAGGATCCTGAGAAACACTGGTTATACCAAGGAATTTCACACACTCACCTGGACAGACACATACATGTTGTTGTTTAGTGGTCTTCGAGAATTTACTCACAATGAACTATTCCAAGACCCTAAAACCTAATCTTTTTGGTAAACCATATCAAATAAAATAGTGTAGTTCATTTTAATTAAGCGTTGATTTTAATTGGCTGTAATTAATCAAAGGGAAATGATCATGTAACTAATGAAGTTATGACTCAGCAGTGAAGTAAATATGCACACCATAACAAACAATGCTAAGTGCAATATTTTTCAAATGAAAAATAGGATATGCCACTACATGAGATGCATAAATATATACTCATTTTCGAATGCCAATGCAATCCTTCCTATATGAAAGCCTAAACACAACTCTCATCCAAGCAATCCAATGCAAGCACCTCCTCAAATCCATATCTAAGATGCAACTTGTTACCACCTAAGTTGTACTTAGTGGTTTTCAATCAAGTGAGCCTAGTGAACCAGACAAGGATAACTTGTTCGGACTTCAGAAGACCTTTGGAAGTACTTTTGGGAAGTGCTTGTTGTACTATATCACATGTTCATACCCCATGGGGGAATTGTAATAAATGTTCTAGCATGATAGTGTCTGTAAAAGACTCGATCTCTTAGACTTTATTTGTCAATCTGATCAGCCCAGGGTGTTTTTTCCCTTGGTTATTATTGGTTGTTGAATAAACGACTGATAATTTCTGAGTTTTTCACTTCATACCTCCAAAATTGGGATGGTCAGCTTGGCATTTAGGCCTATTGAGGTTATTAGATTCTATGTGTCAATGTATAAACATGCTAGACATCATGGTCGAGTCATATGAACATGTCCAAGCCCCCCTAGGTTTTTTCAATTTTTCAATTTTTTAGCTTTTTCACTGTTTTTTATTAAAAATTTAATTTTTCCAAAACTTAGGATATTTTTTAATAGTTTGATTGAAAAAATTGATTTTGTAATAAAAGTGGGCCAAATAATTAGTTTCAGTCATGTAGGTGCTCATTTTCAAGCTAAGAGCACCATGTAAACCCATGGACCCACTATTTCCTAGTTTTGAATGATTTTCCATCACTCAGGTCAGAAAGCCCCAAAAATCAATTATTGATTATTTTAATTAATAAATTGATGAATAATGGAGCAAATCCAAAATTATAAATCAGTGGATTCTCAACCGATTTGATTGAAATCAGTCAGATCTAAAGCAGATTGACTAGATCTGACAAATCCTTGACTGAAGGAGGTGATCAAATCAGATCCAGAGTTGATCTTCAGCTATCTTCATGGGGAATTGTGCCCTCTCCCTCTCCTCCACACGTGTGGACTCTCCTGGATGCTCTGTGGACTTATGTGTCAGTTCATGGGTTTATGTGTTAGCTCAATCAAGCCCCCAGTTGACAAGTAGACTCAGTTCAGCTTCAGATCTGCATTGATTGACTCTCCATCAGCTGATTTGATCTGATTCCTTGAGGAATTGCACCCCCCCTGGGCTGGATGTCCTGTTTTTTTTATATATCTTGGCTGAGGCTCCCTCTTCCAAGCTGGTAAGAGCTGGATTGAAGGGATTTCTATTATAATTGTGTATTGATCATCATTTGTGAATAAATAAGCTTTGGAGGCTATACTGTGTAGTGCATGTGATTGTGTGGATTCTCAGTGTTATGCTGCTAATGTGGTAACTGCAATTTCTTCTCAAGTTCTGTGTTGTTTTCGTGTTCTGGCTTCAAGGATTCGGTTGAATCAAGTAAGGGTGTAAACTAGGCAAGTTATATTGCTTGATCTTGTTTATCCATGTAATGTATGCTCAAGAATTTCAGTTACATGCTTAAATAAGATTATTTTTGCATGATCTTTTATTTTTGTTGTTTTATACATCTATATCCAGATCTCACGAGGTGTTGTGCAGACTTGTGTTGTCTAGTTGCAGGTTCCTGATTAGATGAAGGTGTGGATCAAGATTGATGTAGCTAGGGTTTTCACCCTAGCTTGTGCTGATGAGCACCTACTAAGGAATCTGGATTCCTTAGTAGCAGTTCAATGATGTAAAAAGAAATAAACTGAAATGAAAACTAAGCTAAAACAAGAAAAGTAAATAACAAAAAGTAAAAACAAGAAGAAAATGTGTAATGATATTTTGTATTTATATTACCTCTGATGAAGAGGTTGGTGGAGTCCGTTGCGCTGGTCCGATTTCGGTGGCTCCGAGCTCCGAGCTGCTCCTTCTCCTTCTCCGATGGTGGAAAATAGGCCAAAAGGGGTCTCAATGGTGAAAATAGCTTGATGGTAAGCTAGG
>LPNX010189676.1:14975-83721 GCA_001517045.1 Pseudotsuga menziesii
TCTAGAAGATAGAGAACGTTCTTCAACAAGAAATCAATGAATCCAGGCATTTTCAGTCGAATGGTGCCCATTCCCTTTGGTTTAATACTTGACTTATCTGCAAAGTAAACTATGCCATCTATTATTTCATTCAGTTCTTCAAAAAAGTCTTTTCTAAATGTCATATGTGATGTTGCACCAGTATCAAGCAGCCAACAATCTTTGTAAGATGAAAGAGAAGTCATTTCATTAAATCCAAGATTACAATGTGCAACAATACAAGAATCAAAAGTTTTACTAGCATCTTGGTCATCTTTCTTCTGGTTGTGCTTGTCTTTGATGGAATCCCATGAAGCCCAACACTGATCTGATGTGTGCCCAGTCTTTCCACAACGCTTGCACTTTGATCTTTTTCTGGAGTTGATTCTGCCCCCTCTGCCTCTCTTGCTGCAATCTCCCTTGGAAGGGTCTTTGGATTGGTCTTTGCCAGATAGGGCAGCACCAATACTAGATGCCAAAGAGTGCATCTTTACAACTGTTAATGTAATTTACAATAATGAACAAAGAGAAAAATAATAACCTTGCAGGTCTACAGTCTCTACCAAGGTGAATACAATGCAAGTTTATAGCATATATATCAGTCAATACAAAATATATCAGTTATTAGCAGTCACTAGCAATATAACCGACTCAATATCTCAATGCAATATATCAGTCTCAGTATTCAGTCTCTGAGATCGGTCTTCAAATATGCAGCATACAATATATCAGTCTTCAGCAGCAAATACACAGCAAAAATTGCAGCACTCTCCAGCATACATTATTCTTCAACAAAAAACTCAACAGAAGTACTCCATGCAGCTCAAAAATTAGTACTCCACGCAGCTCTTCAATGCAGTTCCACGCAGGCTCAGATATGGTGGAGGCAGCTCACAAAACAAATTATCCTTTCGGCTTCAAACAATAAGATACACAGACTACTCCACGCAGGTCTTCAGTATCTCATATACATAAGTCACAGTCCTCTTTCAAACAATGCAAATGAAAATATTTGCAGACTTTTCACTTAAACTTCATGCATAGAAATTAGGGTTTATGTATTTCCCAATGAATAATTTCAATGCAGAATACAAAGCATTTTACCTCCCCATAGTTGAATACTGGAAATATTCTAGTGACTGACTCACGTTTAGACTCAGTGAATATGCACAATATCTCAGGAATATGCACAATATACCAGGAATGGGTCGCAGCTCACGTTCAGGCTTCAATACTTCAGTCCACGCAGACAGCTCCACGCACAGTGTCTTCACGCATCAGGTATATATCAGTCAGTATGATATATCTCAGTCTCCTCCACGCAGCGCTCGAGGCTGCACCACCGTACACTGTTCAAACATTCGTTAAGGCCATCAGTTTCCTCTCTCGCCTTCTCTACAAGCGTCATTCACCACATATTTCTAGAACATCATCCCTTCCTCAAGGTTTTTGTGTCTCGGGATGAAACTCATATGGAACTCCTTCAACAAGTGATCTTATTTGTTGCAGAGGTCAATTTCACAAATTACACTAATTTTGCACAGTTTTTAAGGTCTTTGCTGACCTATACAATGATACAAAATTCAGTATCAACTGCTTATACTTGCTTTGCTCAACGCCTTCATTCTCTCTTGGTATCACTATCATGTACTCATCCCTCTCAAGGGCTGTGGATTTTCAGGATTCTGGTAGAGTGTATCACGTTTTATCAGCAGCAAACTCCAACGCACCTCCTCAACGCAGCAAATAATGATTCAATACTTCAACGTAGTAACCACAATAACGGCTCATTAATGAACACAGCACATTCTTCACGTCTTCAATAATGATGGCACGCTGGCAAGAGAATTATTTCTCCAACGCAGTGAGACTCCAACAATCAGTATTCTTCAACAGTATTGTTTCTCCAACGCAGTGAAAAACAACGCAGCAGTAACATGGAGGTCTGGCAATGTTACACGCAGATATACTCAACGGAAGTTAGGGTTCAGGCTCAGCGTTGTTACAGCATTCACAACATTCCTTTGGAATTAGGGTTTCACTTGGAGGAGGAGTACCAGGAGTAACGCATGCAGGTAGGAGAGACTGGCAGGCAGCTTTGAAAGAGCAGACTGGCAGGCAGAATGGCAGCGTTCTGATAACACAGGGAGAATGGCAGGCATGCATTGTAGCCAGGAGTTATGGCAGGCAAATAGCCAGGCTCTGATACCACTTGTTGGTAATAACTCCCGATTCGATTATTCCAATGCAAATGCCTATATTTATACAAATTATATGACGGTTGATCTTCATCAACCTTTTCTCCTTCCTACGATTGTTCAGCTAACTATTTATCTATTTATTTACAATATTATAATCCTGTCGGATTATATTCTAACAAAACCCATAGTTAACTATATGAATGTTGTAAGTAAAGTACTCATTATGAAACTAGTACTCAGATTATTTTTGAATATAATATAAATGTAATAAAGTACTCTTAAAGTACTATATATTTTAATATAAAATAAATTACAAATATAAAAAAATAAATTCTTTATTCATAACCAATAATATTGTAATTACATTTCCTATATTTTAATATAAAATAAATTACAATTACAAAAAAAGTAAATACTCTATTCAAAACTAAAATTAAGTAATTACTTTTTCAATTTATAAAATATATATGTCAAATCTTTATTTAAAATTAAAATCACTTAACATTTTATAATAAAAATAAAAATAATTTGATGATTAATTTTTATTTTGTCTTTGAAATACTTAATATATGTAATGATATATTATAATTATTATTTAAATATAAAAATATATTTATTTATTTTATTTTATTACTATATGTATTCTCATCCGCTTGAATAATATTAATACATGTGTTTTTGAAAATTAGGTAATATTCAAGGTTCATATTTTACTATCACTTTTTAATCTTTGAAATATCTTCATCTGTATTAACATAAACCACACATGCACATTCAAGTTATAAAACCAAATACATACTTGAAACCTTAATGTAATAATTTGAATGAACCATTATATCATAATAAGATATTATATTATAATATTTTTATTACATATAATCTAATTTACTTAATATTAACAACACTTTTTTGTAATAGGAATTTAAGTACTATTCCTTTATCTTAATGTTAACATTTTTTTTAATTTATTTAATGATGTTATTAATTATTGCATTAAAAATGATATGTAATATACATAGTATATATCATAAGAAAATATTAATAAAGAGTTTACACGTGTTATTGAAAGTGTTTTAAGAAAATGAAAAATAAAGTAAAAAATGTTTTTTTAATATAGTTTTATATTTATGTTTTACAATAAAATTTTATTTTTAATAAATATAAGTTATATATATATATATATATATATATATATAAGAAATTACAATTTATTCATATAAATTTAACTTGATGTTTAGTATTCAAAATTATAAATACATGGTTTTATAAACATATTTTAAATAATGAAGAAGTAACTTATATTTCAAAATTCAAAATTAATATATTTTATTTTATGAGTATATTACTTTATAAATACATTCATCATATTATATTCAAAAGTATTTTATGTACTTAAAAGTACTTTACTTTTAGTCATATCAAAGATGATTTTTTATTGATTTTATTTTAGATATCTTTTTAATTTAACTTAACCATGGTTACATTGGTTATGGTGTAAGAGATGAGTTGTAAATATACCTACCCCACAAAATGCCTAACTCATAATATTTTATTATTATATGTTTGGAAAAATGCACAGAGTTTTACGAAAAAATGCGGTAGGTTCATAATAAATGTCATATTTCTTCAACAGCAAAGATCAAAGACTTCCCAGACAAACACCAACATCTGAAGTCTCTACAAGACAGATTGCAAGAGGATGAACAGTACATTCATAAAATGGAAATCATAAGTGAAGAAGATGTTAAAACTTGGGTTGCACAAGCTTATGTTAGCAATTATCTCCTGGAATATCTGTATAGGTTAACTCCAGCAAAAGTGACAGATGTAGAGACACAACTGGTCGTGCATGAGGTGACCTTGCGAATGCTAGAGCCAGTAAATTATTGGACTAGTACAGAAGAAGCAAATGCATGGGGGGGATACCTTTTTGAACCCATATGAGCCCACTTGAAACTTTTGGTTTTATATTTTGTCACTTTGTGTAATTTGTTTTTTCTCTGGTGTAAAGCACTAAAAGATAAAATTTTGGAACTCCTAAAGTCACGGAAGTCGAGGAGTCATTATAATTGTATTATAAATAGAGACAGAAGGTAGAGTAGAAGGGACTTTTTGCTGGCATAAGAAGGCTAAGTTTATTTGTAAGAAGAAGTATTTTTTCTACTAATTAAGAAGGACAACTTTGCTGGGAAATGACTGCATAGACTTTTACATGGATTTTGTGGAATTCAAATGTTGAATTACTTCTATTTTAGCTTTCGTACAACTATGAGATCATTCTGACCTTTATGAATTATTTCTTTAATGATGAATGGTTTTTCTTCCTATTTGAAATTCTGTGCATAAATGGAGTAATGAATGCTTTATTATTTAAAGCTATCTTTGTTAATCTTTTTGTTGTAATTGTCTGCAAAATTCATTATGGATAATTACAATACATTACTCTCTTCTTTTTAAATTTGCTCCCCAAGGGGATAAGATAGAATAGATGAAAATAAATTAAAATACAATTAATTTGTTTAGTTTTAGATTTATAGAAGTGATCGAGGGGCAAGAGTGGTAAGATGGGAGGTACGAACCTACGCATCACTTGTGAGGATTTTGCTCACCAGTCACCTGCATTTATCTTAGGCATTTATATGATTCATTCATTTAAATAAAATTACATAAACGGTGGATCAGTCATAACCGATAAAGATTTAAACAAACCTAGATCTACGGTAGTCGGACTGTTAAACGGACGGGTTCCCCATACCAATTAGTGAACAATCTAGTTGGGATCGATCATTGGGGAGAATCCCTACTATCGGTACCTGGAGGAATCAACAATTTTGGCACTAGAAGGAGGGCCGCCAATGCATGGATGGCAGAGGAAATTCATTTGCAGGGAATTATTCCACTGGAAGTAGATTTGAAACTTCATTTCTTGAAGAACAAGAAAAGGTAAATTCTGATGAAGAAAGTTCATAACGTCTGTACGTTGTCCCATTCAAATAAGTTAATCACTTACGAAGACACACAAGATCTTACGTTAAGAAAATCGGAGGATTGAAAGAAATTTCTGTGTTACCAAGAAGGCAGGCTCCTAAGAAGGTAATTTCTTATACTCAAGATTATGTCCTTGTGGGAAATTTAGAAGAGTCAGTGGATCTATATATTCAAGAAATCATCCAACCCCTTGATCAGTTGGGACCAGAGTTTCCTATAGTTCAGTCTCCACTACAGTCCCCACCACAGTCTTCGCCACAAGTTATGGATGTTTTTAATCAACCAGCATGGAGTTCCAGAACACTACTTAATCTGGCTGGACCTTCACATGATTCACCTAAACACCCAGACAGAGTGCTACCAAATTTTGACCCTGGAAAAGGCATTTCTGCAGAAGACCACCTGAAATTTTTTTATCTAGCTTTGGAAATTTTAAATGTTGAACATGAGGATGTTGTATGCAGACTTTTTCCATATACTTTCAAACCTAAAGCATATTCTTTGTTTTTTAGTCTACAAGCCAATTCAATAACAAACTGTGATACCTTTGAAAGAGTATTTAAAAGCGAATTTGGTAGTCAAAAGATTGTCACTTCCCTTATGAAAGAACTATTGTCTATGAAGATGGATAAGAAAGAAAAGGTTCAATATTTTAACCAGAGGTTTACTACTCATCTAAGTAATTTTAGTGTTGCAACAAAACCAGCTGAGGAATCCTTGGTAGAATATTACACTACATGCCCTTATAGCAATGTTTGTGAAAAGAGCAGTCAAACTTACATTGATAGAAAATTATGATGAAGCCAAAAAGGTGGAAGCCAATCTCGATAGTATAGCAAAGCACACTTCAGAAATAGAAGTAAAACCATCAGCTACCTAAAAACCTTTGTTGTTAACCAGCCCCAAGGAAGAGCACCCAAGTGAGTTGGAAAATGTAGTCAAGATGGTTCAAAAGTTATCAAACAAAATAGTAGACTTGGAAAAGGAAAAGGGAGCTAGTATGTCTAGAAAGACATTCAAACCTTATTATAAGAAGAGGGAAGAAAGTGGACCGTCTCAACCACATTTAACTAATTCTATTGTTTTGAATTTTAATGAAGTAGGCATGGACTGTTTCTGCACTTTCCATCAAGAGCATCATTTTGAAAAAAATTGCCTGCAATGGATAAACTCAATGACTTTGGTGATGAATCAACTTTTAGATGCCCAATTGGAAGAGCATGAAACTAAAGAAGACCAAACCAATGAATTGGAAGAAACAACTGAAGAAATCATGATGGTATTATGGGACTGGGCACCTAATTTGGGGTTGACTAAAGAAGAACCTACTGAGGAGATTCAAGTGTCATCAGTTATTGTTATGACTAGAAGTAAAGGGCCGGTAGTGGAGGAAATTTTAGTACTACCTAAAATAAAGAATATGAAATAAAACATGAATAAAATTCTTAGTACTACTCAAACAACACCTAAGCCTAATCCGGTGAACATAAAGGAGACAAACTCAGTAGTCAACAAATCTTTGAAGACCGTGATAAATAAATCAGAAGGTACTAAGAAAGGGTTGGCAGAACATGACATCGGGGTACGATAATGTAGAAGACATTAATAAAACAAAAGAAAATATTTCTCTATTTGAATTATGCAATTTACCTCAACAAAGAAGAAAACTTATGGAATATTTTGATCTGCAACCTAATAGTAGCCCAGAAGCCATTGAATCTAATACTTAAATTAATGAAGCAAGCATTGGAAGAAAATCTAAATCTCAGACTTTGAATTTTCTATTGTCATTTGAGATTTTTAATCGTAACGTAGATAGTTGTTTGGTAGATTCTGGAGCTTCGTCAAATTTCAAGCCACTTTCAATATGTAAGAAGATTAATGGTCAACCCACACCATCTCCATCTCGGATAATTTAACTAGATAGATCTGTTGTTAAATTCATAGGGGAAATGAAAGATGTGTTGATTCATTTGTCTGCAGATCCTAGAGTTTTCCAATTTCTAGATATCATGGTGGTAGATATATTGGAAGCTTATGGATTAATTTTAAGCAAGGTCTAGCCAAGGAAACTAAATGGGTACTTTGTGACCGACTAGTCTCACATGTGGCTGCCATACAAAAACAGTCAAAATCATATCAAGATTCTAATAGAAGCGCATATGAAGCACAATGTAACTCACTTAGAGGGAAAGAATGAGCCTGTCAATTTCTCATCCTCGATTTTGGGAAACTATTTTTAGATCTTGAACCAATGAATTATCAAGTAGATGAAGTCAGTTGTGAATCAGGCACGTAGTCCAATATCCTTCAATTTTCATGCACTGATGATATTGATTGTAATATAGTAAATTTAGTTGCAAACATAGGAGAGGATACTAACCAAATAGTCTTAGAAGATAGATTTTGGTTTATGTATTTTGATGCCTCTAAAACCTAAGACGGATCAGGAGCATGTTGCATCCTAATTGATCCAGATAAGAATAAACACTTTCTCTATTGTAGACTAGAGTTTGAATGCATAAACAACACTGCTGAATATGAAGCTCTAGTCCAGGGCCTGAAGAAATCCATTGAAATTAATGTTTTTTATAGCCCAAAATGACACATATATGTATATGACCACCTTCCCATGATTTCGTCGCATGTCAACACTTACATGACAACACTTCATGAAAGTCACTAAAAAAACACCTATATTGGAGGACCCATATCCGGAGTTTTGTAACTCTGTTCGACCTCTTATATGCACCTTTAGAAAGGTATCTGAGTCAGAAATTTTTTTCTAGAAGACACCAAAGTCTAAACATTCCCAAAAGTACCCTAAAAATGAGCATCTTTCGCCTATACGTGACTTGTCATACATGGTACCTGCGTATTCCACTTTATATACACGACTTATCCTACATGGTACCTACGTATTCCATGAATTCGTGACTATTTCCATTGCAACCTGTGAATCATACGTGACTATTGCATTGAAACTTGCGTATCCCGCGTATATACGCAACTGTTGTCTCTGCAGCCTGCGGATTTTTCCTGTAGATGTCAAAAATAAATATTTCTCAAATTTTGGGTAGTTTGGGTGGTTATGCAACTGACTCCTTTGGTTGTAACTAATTTTTATTCGACCCTATCTCTTAAGAAAGGTATAAATAAAGGTAGGGGGGTTCATGAGAGGGGACTTGAATATTTACATTTTTATGCTAGAGTAATTGGGACTCTCATTCCCCCCACCTTTTCCCTAGTGATAATCTCCTAGTGTTGAAGATATTGGAGGTTGAGTTCCTTGGAGAAGAGAAGCAACAGAACCAGATTGAGGTTTTGTGAGGTGCCCAACTTGAAGAGAAGGTATATTTGTACTTCTTTTCATGATTAATGAAGATGTGATTTCCTTCTTATTCCCAAATTATTGTTCAATGTGTGATTGAACCTTTGTTTATGAACATATTTTTATGTTAATCAGATTAGGATTTCATTTTACTTTGATTATCATTGTTTTACATGTAGTCATATTGGTTTGAGGAAGGTATAATCCGTTTTGCAGGTCTCTTGGAGAAAGAGGAGCAAGAGGAATATTGAAGGGATTCTTGGATCAACCTTCATTTGTCAAGGTATGAACCATTCCAATCTCTCAATTTGTTTATATTTGGTTGCAGAACTATATGCATCTCTCTTTCAACCCCGGTACATTGATGACCTCTTAAACCCTAGTCATAGGAAACTTTCCTCTACAACAGAAATGGCAACGATACTAGGGAGAGCCTTGTCTATTTGGGGTTTCTTCGTATTTCTTCCAGCCTTTTGTAAGGTTTTAGGTCCTTTTTACAAGTTAGGAACACCTTTTGAGTCTGTTAGAACATCTTTCCTGCCTTCCTAGGTCAGTTTCTTACCCTTTGTGATTTTTGTCACCCATACGCGAGCTATGGAATAAAGAGTCAAGTGTCTGTGTTATATACGTGGCTTGCACTACCTCCAAACAGCGTGTCATTTGTGACCTTCCTTAAGGAAACCCGCAGATGCACCTAAAAGTGTGTTTTTTCATCATTTTTAGGGTTTTGTTTGGTGATTTGAGGGATATCTATAGGGTCTTCAAGGGTCCTCTACATGTGCATGACTCCTGAGAGGTTGTTTCATCTTTGTTAGGTTCTCTTTGTCTATCTTTTAAGTCTCTTTCAAGTATTTGAACTTGTTTTTTTCCTTCCCCCCCACCTCCCTCTTTGGCTTGACCTTGTTGGACAAGGTACTGAGAAGCCTCTATTTGCAGGTTTAGATTGATCCTTGGGACTTCTTGACCTTTGTTTATGTTAGTATTATTGCTTGGTCTCTTCATTCCAAAGTTGTTGGCTTGTTTACCTTTGCGATCCTTCCTTTCAAGAGAGGCTATATCCAACTTTAGGGAAACCTAGGGTTTGTTTGTGGGGTGTAGAGTGGTTGTTTATTTGATTTGCTTACATTACTTGCTTGCGCTAGTTGATAGGCTATATTTTCTTTTTGAATTATAAATGAAAACAAAAAAAACACATGTTTGTTTTCTATGCATTAGGGTTTTAGTCTAAATTGCAAGGCATATCATTGTTTTTGAAAAAATAAAAAGAAATTGTTCTTTTGTGGCTTTCAAATTTCTAGTTGAAAAAGAAAGAGAATAGTTTTTTTATTTTTGGATTTCATTTCTCTTTGCTTAGTTATCTTGTTTCAAATTTGAGTCAAAACACCATTGGTTTCACCTTCTCCCCCCCCTTTGAGTAATCAACAGCCCTTTAAAATAAACGCTTAATATTTAAATTTATTAGTAATTGTTTGTTTATTGGGACAACACACACTAGTCTAGGCTAGTGTTTTGGGTTAGGGATATTTTAACTGCCCAAAAATTTAAACTCAAACATAGTGGCCTATATATTAGGAAATATAACTTCGTTGGGAAAGACACTGGAAAGCTCCTCTCACACACGAGTCAAGCACAAGGTCGTGCAATACTGAGCTGTTGGAGATACCCCTCCACTTCTTAGTAAATCATACACTAGAGCTGTTGCACATTTGGGGACTCATCCAGTACCTCCTCCTGGCCTCGTGTGGTGTCTGGTACTGTTTGGGTTTCGGGCTCAGATACCCTTCCCATGTGCATAGGCTATATTGACGACTGTTCCATGGACTTTCTCCGTGATTTTGGTAGCCTTAGTATCTTGTCTACTAGGATCTTACACGGATGGAATTGTAAGGCTATTTCCAGTACACCTAGGGTATACTTGGAAGGTAACCTCAGTAGAAAATATGGGAGGGCGGTTGGGTGATTCCAGCTCTTTCACCTAGAGGGCTCTTCACGATACACCAATTAACTACTCTTCTTCCTTCACTGGTTATTTTTGGGCCCTCGTCATCCCAAACTTTCCTTTGGAAGGCATCTTTGTTTTCCTGGTTTGATAATTAGGTATTTTTCTAGTGGTGTGTTCTTTATACTGTTGGTTTCCTGTTGACCTCAGACTTTGTCTCCTTGTTTGAAACTATGGCTAACACCCCTTTGAACACCAACCAAGAGATCCCCATGCCGGGTACTCCTTGTACTATTCCTCTCACAGGGAATGTTGGTGTTCCTTTGATGGCCACCTTGAATCTGCCTGGATTCACCCTAGGGATATCGGTGTGGTTTTTTTCCACTCCAATTGTCTTGAATGATCATGATGATTCTCAAGTAAGCTCCTTATATCAAGGGAATCAAAACGTCTTTTCCCATTCACCTGTAGCTTCTTCTCCTCCTCCTTCTACCTCATGCGGTGAAAGTACGGATACTAGTAACTAACAGTCTAAAAGGAGTAAAAGAAGGAAGAATAGGAAGAAGACACATAAGCAAGGAGGCACATGTTCAACCTCTAAAGGTCAAGTTGAACCTCACCACCCAGTCTATGCAGTTCATGCTGGGGGCACCCATCCAACCTCTACAGGTCATGTTGGATGTAAGCACTCAACCTCTACAAGTCAAGTTGATCTTCACCATCCAGCCTCTATTGATCATGCTGGTGGGATCCTTCTAGCCTTTCTAGGTCATGCTGAATCCAGTCACTCAGCCTCTACATTTCATGCTGAGGGCACCCGTTTAATCTCTAATGGTCAAGTTGAACCTCCCCATTCAACCTATGTAGGCCATGTTGGACCCAACCACCCAACCTCTGCAGTTCATGCTAGGGGCACACACTCAACCATTGCAAAGCATGTTGATCCTGCCTGTTCAACCTCTACAGGTCATGTTGGACCCAGCCTCTCAGCCTCTGCAAATCATGCTGGGGGAATTCTCTTAGCCTCTGTGGTTCATGTTGAGGACAAACAGTCATCCACTCTGAGTCACGTTGACACTGTTGAAAATACTAATCTTTCAAAACACAAGCTCAAGTTTCCTTGTAAGCTTTGTGAGGGATACCACCTTACTTACCTATGCCCTCCCATCGCGGAGGTAAGAAGAGTTTGGTTTCATGGTCACCCTGTTTTTGAACATCCTGAAGTTTTTCAACAACCAACCTCTCATAGTCAGGATGGACCCAGTCACCGAGCCTCTGGTGGTCATGCTAGGGGAAAACTCTCAACCTTTGTAGAACATGCTGAGAGAAAATAGTCAGCCACTTCTAATCATGTTGACACCATTGAGAAAACTGGTCGTTCGAAGTGAAAAATTAAGTTACCTTGTAAGATATGTGAGGGAGATCATCTTATTCACTAGTTCCCTGCTATCGTAGAGGTGCAAAGAGTTTGGTGGTCCAAGACTCAAGAATATCCTACTCCAAAACAACCTATAGTTTCTCAAGAACCTACTCAACCTTTGGTTGATCTAGTGGTCGAACCTTCCCAGTATTTGGTTCACCCCACTCTTCTTTCAGAGAGTGATCCTTATGTGATTGAACCAATGTCATCTTTGGTCAATCCCACTCTCCCTTCAGAGAGTGACTTTCATGAAGCGGTTGAATCGATTCCATTTTTTATCAATCCCACTCTTCCTTTGGAGAGTGAAGTGTCTGCTAGTCACATTTTCTTCACTACCAATCCAGAACTTACTGAACAAGGGGTCATTGAACTCGCTTCAGATGAAGCCCCACCAAGCTCTTGGATTGCTTCCTTTGATTGGGATTTCCTAGTTGATTCGTGCCTTACTTCTGATGCAACTTTCTAGATAAAGGTCAAATTTGGATAGTACACGATTGCTCGTTGTATTATTGATGAAGGATCCTCAATTAGTATCTTGTATACTTGTGCTTGGAGAGGCATGGGATCTCCTAGCCTTGTGTCGAATCCTAGTTATTTAATGGCTTTTGATAGAAGGACTACTACTGCTTTGGGAATTATTGCTCAAACACCTATTAATTTGGGTGGGAAGACTGTCTTAGTTGATTTAATGGTGATAGAATACCCCTTGGACTTCAATATGATCCTTGGGCATGATTATGTTTATGCCATGCAGAATGTGGTGTCAACATTCTTTCGTGTGATGTACTTTAATCATGGCGAATAAATTTTCACTATTGATCAATTGGATTTTCTCGATCCCTCTCTTGACCCAACTAGAGACCAGGTCTTTCCTTTATTGATTCCTAGTGTTTCTATAGACACTACCCCGCCATGAGTGAGCTATGTGGCCTCATGTATTTTTCATTCAATTTCTACTAAGAAGCATCCTCTATTTTCATGCTTACCTTCTAGGGGCTTGGTCCCAGTAGTTGACCAATTTAGTCATCCTATACAAATTGTGGGGCCTTCTCTCCACCTGTCAATCCGTTTGAAATTTTAGACATGTGTCCTATCTTGGATGATCTCCTTCCTTCGGATGAAGTCTTCATAGAGTCTTTGATACAATTTGACCTTCTTAAGGATGCCGGTTCAGTTGTGACTAATTCTAATCCTGATTTTATTCATCAACCTGATCTTTCCATGGATCAGTATTTTTATGTTGGTGTTGGTGAGTCTTTTGACTCTCCCATCAAACAGCAAGTCGGTGATCCTGATGAGTTTGATTTTTCTTATGAATTTTTCAACTCCTGTGATACTGAGTTTGTTCCTACAGACTCTATCTCCCTTGTTGATTTTTTCTCTTATTCTGAGGTTGATCTTATTGCTCATAAATCCTCGGGCCTTGGCACTATAGAATCCTTTTTGGTTGATTCTTCCTTGACTACACCTTTTGTAGAATATAGCAAAGTCGCATGTGTTTCTGCCAAAGTGACTTGCATCAGATCTTTTCTTTTGAATATGATTCTGATGTCTTTGTTTGTTGGAGACAAGATTTGTAGTTGGATTCACAATTGTTTACTGGCCTCACCTCACTACAGAATTTGAGGCCAAAATCCGACGGCTACCATGTCTGAAATTTGACACTAAACTATCAGGTATTCTACACATACACTTTTTTTTTGCCGTCGGTGGCGTAACGTCGGATCTCCGACTGACAACTAATAAGGGTCGAAGATCCAACAGACCATTGTGTTGCATATTCATCCATTATTCCTTCTGAAGTGCCAACCAAAATTGCATAAACCGTCGAAAATACGACGTCCTCCGACCCTTGAAGTGTCGGCCGTCCGACGGACAAAAGTGTCTGAGAAATGGTAGTGTCATCAGTTTTTAATTCCGACTGTGTCAGTACTCCGATGAAATCTGACACTAGAAGAGTCAGCCTTCCGACACAGTTTGACACTTGAGCCGTCGGTCATCTGACGGGAGGAAGCGTTGAAGTCATGGTACGGCCGTCGGATGGGTTGACCAGAGTGTCAAAAGAACGTCGAAAAAGCGACGCCTGTTGATGGATTTAAAAAAAAAATCCAAATATTTCACTTACGGCCACATGTTTTCAGCCTAGAATTTGACTACTGAAGGAATCCTGGTAGCAAACTAGAGGATTCTAGGTCAAGTATATATTTCATCCTTGCACATATAGTTATCTCAACTACTTTACTCTTAACTTTACTTTTCGCAAAATAGAAAACCCAATATCCTCAAGAGAAGCACCCTTTGTAATTTGGTCTACAAACTGATTTCTAAGGTTGCTGCTTTGAGACTTAATCCCTTTTTGGACAAGTGCATTTCTCCTCAGCAATTTGGTTTTTTAAAGAATTGTCAAATTACTGAACCCCTGGCTATTACGCAAGAAGTACTTCACACTGTCAAAACAAAAAATAGGTGTGCTCTCATTTTAAAACTAGATCTTACAAAAGCTTTCAATCATGTGAATTGGACTTACCTCAGACTCCTTCTTCTACAAATTGGAGTCCCTTTGGTAGGTCTGAACTGGATCCTAGGTTGTATGTCATCGACAAATTTTGCTCTTCTTGTTAACGATTCTCCTACCATTTTTTTTACTGCAACCCATGGCATCATGCAGGGATTCCCTTTATCCCCGTTACTATTTATCCTGGTCATCGAAGGGCTTAGTATTCTTATAAAGGATGCACAAACTAATGGCCAGATCAAAGGCATCAAAATTTCCCCTCAGCTCTCTCTTACACATCTACTTTTTGTGGATGATGTGATCATGTTTGGTTTTGGATCTATTGAGGAATGGGTTGCTTTTGAAGTTATCTTGGACACTTTCTGTGATGCGTCTGGTATGATTATTAATATGGACAAATCATGCTTCCTCCACAATGATTTGGATGCTGATACCTTGAACAGGATCTCTGGGTTCTTCCCTTATAAATTTGAGCACATTAATAGGGGTTTTAACTGTCTTGGATATTTTTTAAAGCCCCTTGGGTACTTGGTTAAGGACTGGAACTGGATCCTTAAAAAATTTGAGAACAGAATACATCACTAGACCTGTCGTCTTTTATCCATTGGAGGTAGACTTGTTTTGATCAATGCAGTGCTTACCAGCCTGCCGGTTTATTGGATGGCCCTGGTACCGGTTCCTCAGTCCATTCTTGATAAGCTTAGAAGTATGATATTCAATTTCTTGTGGGGTTCTTTTGTGAAAAAAAAAATACCACCTTGCATATTGGAATTCTATGGCACTTCCGACATCTCTAGGAGGCTGGGGTATAAAGCAGCTGTGTTGGTTCAGCCACTCTCTGCGTCTTAAAAGTTTCTGGCAGGCAATAAATGGTAATGGTGTTTGGTTTAATTTATTGACAGTAAATTATATGAAAATACTTCCATTGGTATCTTGTCTTTGTAGGAAATCCTTCATCTCTAGAGGTGCTTCTGTGATTTGGAAGGGATTTCTCCATACTCTTTTGTGGCTGGGAGGTGGACTCATCTGGAAGGTTGGAAATGGGAGGGCCATACGACTGGGACTGGATCTGATCATGGGTTAGGGTTCATAATTCTTGCTTCCACTTGACCTATGTGAATACCTGGAGGATTATGGTATTAGTACTCTGGATCAAGCCAGAAACCTTACCACATTTGCTCAAAATTATTGGTTCTCGGTAGCAGACTTAGATTTGGATGGTGATTGGAAGACCCTTTGGGAGAATTATATAGTTGGGCTGGAGTATGGAAGGATTCGTATTTCTAAAAATTTTGATTCTTTATTATGGTCTCATTATCAATATGTGGGCGTTCTTACTGCTGCACAAGGATATGAATGTATTGTCTCCTCTTTTTGCTCGGTGGGACAGTCCCAGGTCCTAGATTTACTTTGGAATCTAAATATCCCAAAAAATGTTTGTTGCTTTATTTGGTTGATGTTAAGGAATCATATTTTGACCTGGTATCAACTTCAACATCGTGGTAGACAGGGCCTGAGTCTATTTGTACTATGCTGTAAGGGTGAAGATACAACTCAGCATCTCTTCATGGACTGTTCCTTCTCCATAAGCATTGATTCCATTTTTGCTTACCACTATAAGCTTCCCCTTGTTCAGCACTGTACTGTCATTTCTTTTTTGGATTTTTGGTTTAGAGGTATCTCTGTTTGCTCATACTTCAAATATTTTCCTCTTTTCTTTTTCTGGTGTATCTGGAAACAAAGAAATAGATACATTTTTTACAATAAACAGCCCTCTGCTCGTGCTCTTCCAAAACAAATTGAGGATCTCATTCATTTGTATCCGGTCCCACAAAAAAAGAGAAGTATGAGGCTTGTTGGTCCAGGTCCATTGATCATTTACCCATGTGGATTTTTTGATGGGGCAGCTGCAGAGAATATTGGAGGTGCTAGATTTGTGATACTTATGGATGCTTCTTATTCCATAAATTTTTCTTTGGGTTGTGGCAGAAGTACAAACACTAGAGCTGAGCTTCTATCTCTGTGGGTCATCCTTATGGTGAGCAAACAGATGGGGATCCCATTAATTACTATTTTTGGTGACTCTCTTGTCATTATTTCCTGGGTCAACAGATTAGCAACATTAAATGTACAATCTCTGAGTCATTGGTGTGATGAGATTCTTTCTTTGCTTCAATATGTCCGTCCGGTGACCATTAAACACATTTATCATGAGCATAACTAGTAGGCTAATCATCTCTCCAAGCAAGCTTTGTTGTTGGAACCAAGTCTCGTGAAATTTACTGAAACTTTGGATGGTGTGATCATTGATCATGGGAATTATAAAATTTTCTAGCTTGTGCCGAGAAATTTGCTCATGTTTATTTTGGCACTTATTTTCATGTTGATTTGAATTAGTTCTTAGCTAACATTGAAGAGACTCTCATCCTTCTTGTTTTACTAAGGACTAGTTTGTTTGGTGGTATGCCTCGATCTTTTCTCAGTATTTTCTGACCTGTTTATCAGGAATGATGAGAAAGTCTGTCCAAGACAGACTTCATGCTTCTCTCTCTCCTTGATTTTGACTGTTTGGAGGTGTCTATGATCTTTTATTTTTTAGTGGGATCCACATATCAGTTTTCTCATGTTAAAGCCTAAAAGCCCTCTGTTGGCTGTATGTATATGATGTCCTTTGATTCAAATATGAATAACACGGTCTGGTATTTTTTCTTCTGAAAAAGAGAAGCACCCTCCTTTTTATTTATGGCCATTGTACTTTAGCCTTTCAACATTGTCAAGATTGAGACGATATTTTATGCATATGCATCACATATAACACTGCAATTTATGCCAATATATGTCTATACAAAACCTGGAGTTTATCCTTTAATGGACTATCTCCTTCAAAGAACATATCTCCTTTAAGTGGTTTTTAGTTTTCCCATGAATGATTTTGTGATGTTGTAGATGATTTTAGTTTTAGAGTGGATGTTTTAACCTCTATTCTACTCTGAAGTGCATAAGCCAACACTTCAGAGGCATATTTCCCAGTCGTGGTGAAGAGAGGGCATTTCCATATCTTGTTAGTTGGCACGTTAAATACATTTATATCAGTCTGTAATATTTGTTGATTTATTCCTTTTAGCTTGTCTTGATGATGCTTGTTTTCCCATATTAATTTTCAACCCTAAGGCAACGCTAACTTGTTTTCCCATACTAATTTTCAACCCTAAGGAATACAATTGATTAACTTCACAGGAATACTAGACAAACATTCAAAGGTAACACCCCTAATCTAGGAATCTTGACTACATCCACATCATTAACCTTCAACAGACTGAGAATTCAAGTCTAATACTGAAGTAGCTAATCCAAAGAAGCAATAAATAAGAGAGATCAGTAATATGAGGGGATCATCCACCTCAATCATCCAAAGGATGTCAATAGCAACAGCACATAAAAGACTCAAGTGCTAAGGGCTAGAAAAGCTGGAAAGTGCCCTGACCAGTACATTCACCATCAGTGAATTCAGTAAACTGAAAATGGCCTGAGGCCAAGGTTAATGCTTCTTTGGATAAGCTATCAGCCTTAGTATTGTGTTCTCTGAATATGTGAACTGATTTTAGCTGGATGAAGTAAGGTTCCATATCACGGATACGTTGACACTAACCATCAAGTGCAAGTAAAGTTAGTTATGATCTTCTATTGAACCAATTAATGATGGCCGTGGAGTCACCATGAATGTGCAGAGTGGGAAGGACCATGGATTTAGCACAATAAAGGAGAGTCCATAAAGCAAGTAGTTCAAATATGGTGTTTGTACTCAGACCAACACCCAATTTGAAGCAAAAATAGTGGTCCTGGGTGATCAAAAGATGAACACCTATACCTCCAATTTGATTGGCTGAAGCCCCATCAAAGAAGATGTAGGTACAATTATCGAAATAGTTTATTTAGTCAAAGTCGAAGGTTGGCTGGATTGGAATAATGAGTACGGGCCTCCTCCTAAGGCCAGGTTTAATGGTCGTGCTGCGAACACACCTAGCAGCTCTTCATCTGGCAGAGAAACTAGAACCCTACTCTGGGTTCCAGCTGTCTAATTTTCCATCGTGTTCTGCACTGTGTCCGGGGACGGTATACCGGTAATTTCTGGTGAGGAGAAGATGTTGAGCTCTTGCTGCCACGAGTCAACAGAGTTGTCTGCCATTTCTACCGGACCTACTCCCAAATTCACAAAAACCTCCAAATTGAACTGAACTGTCCAAAACGAAATGAGTCGCAACAATGTCAAAATACACTTGTCATTTTTTATTATATATTATTATATATTATATGTATTTTATTATTATTTTATATTATATGTATTTTATTTTTATTATATGTTATTTTATATTATATAAATTGCCATAATAGTATTAGGATATTTTTATTGGCTTCTTTTGATTGAAAGTTGAACTGCCTAAAAGTGCACAGATCTCATCTAGGACCCTTTAAGATTCATAATAACAACTATTGTTATAGGATTTTATTCTCCAAATGAAACACAAAAACCATACATCATAACACTATTTGGAGTAAAACACAACTTGCTTTGTGATGGAGGAGCATAGGCTCATGGAAACGAATTCATCCATGGCTTGATCAAAGTCATATGAGTTGAGAGACCTAGGGTAAATTATTTTATCTTGATTAAAAATTGAATAATCTCGAAGAGGATACTTGTCCTTTCCACTTGTAAATGTTTGGATAAGAGTTGTTAGTTTGTTAGTGAGTCACTGATGACTCATAGGGGTCAGTTGAGTTTATTAAGGACTCTGTTCCTTAATTATAGGATCTGTAAACATAATTAGAATAGAACTAGAGGTTTATTTAATGTAGATTCAAATCATTTAGTTAGGTATCTTAGGTTAGCTCGAGGAGATTTTTGTTAGCTCATTTTGAGGTGAGGCAGCTCGCAGAAGCTTGGGTAGCTCGAGAAGGACAGAGAGGGGAAGAGAGAAACTAAGGGTTTGCCTGAAATTCACTTTCTGAACAGGGTTTTTGTAAAACTAAGGTTTGCATAGAGTTATGGCAGTTGGTGCCTGCATCACCTGCCAAGTATGTAATATCTCTCATGAAATGGACCAGCTCAATGAGTAACCTTCAAGCATGTAATATCTCTCATGAAATGGTGTATAAAATAGTGTAAGCATGCTTCAAATGATGCCTAAATGAGTAAAGTCCTGTAGAGTGGATGTTTTAACCTCTGTGCACCCACGTTGAGCTAATGCAAATCCAAAAGTTCTATACTTTGGCTAAAAACACAGTCTCCATTTTAACGACAACACAGAGCATACGATGGCAAGCCAATGGGATGCAACACCATTGCTACAATGGCATAGCCCATGGCATAATGCCCCAAGCTCTAGAAGCTTTCCCAAGTTAATTTACAAACAATAAAATCAAAGTGTCATGCATACTCCCAAACCCAAACCATTATTAATGCACAGAGTAAATCCCATAGGATGAAAGCCACGAATCGAACCCAGTAAGTCAGCAATTCAAAACGCAACATTAAATCTACTACACAGTCCCAAATATTTACCCAGTATAATATTTTATAAAAGTCAAATGAAATTGTATATACCAAATCACATTGCAGTCCTTACATAAAATCCAACGTGCAATGTATTTACATAGTGAGGCACGAAGCCTCTTTTACAATAGTCAAACTATTAAAAATGTTAAATGGAAAATTCATGAGCTATGGCACCATTACAAGTAATGGTGCAGACATGGCCCAAAGATGCCAAACCTCCCAACAAGAGTCCATTAAAAACCAGAGCAAGCTACATTATAAACCCCGAAGCCAGAGTCAACAAGTGCCACACAAAACCCCAACCTAGTAAATTTTTCCAACTCAGAAATGCCCAGAATGAGAGGAGGCAAGTAAATCTTGCTAGCATGCTTACCATGGCCATGAAGAAGAAATCCCAAATCGATAGTGTAGCCTGTACAAACCCCGGAGCGCCTTCACGTTCACCTGCAGAAAAACCAATGATGGCATGAAAAGCATGACCATGCCATGGAGAATACAATGAAGCATTGCATTTTTACACAGAGTCGGTCTAGCTTACCTGCGAATCGATGGGGTCGTCTCCCTTCTCCAAATGTACAGAGGCCACACTAAACCAAAATGCCAAAAACCATATTGCACAAGCAGTTGGTGACCATTAACGCATGCACAAACCTTCAGCTGGTGACCATTAACACATGCACAAACCCTCATCATAGTTTATGGAATCAACATTATACCATATACCAACCAAGTCATATGTTAAACCCTCTATCCTATGGTTTTGCCACCCTTTAAATATCAGTGTAGACTTAGTACTTAGGACATGGTATTTATACCATAGTCTCCAAACCTTATGGTATGAGCAGTCCTTAACACTATTATATAGTATTTACAATGTTTATCAAGCCAGTGCAAAACTAGAGAAATTGTGTAATTACATCTATAGATGCGCTACAAAATGAATGATCACTATAATAGCGACTCACAGATACGAGTGGGGGTGAGGCACAAAATCCCTATTCTAAGTTCATTACCCGAACATCGAGTTTCTCATTTGTAAGGTAAGAAGGTTTGTAAATTGAATCCCTGAATAACCCACTAAATGAGGAAGGGTATGTCTGCATTCAAGCTTGTCCCACAAAGGAGCAAACATCACAGTGCGCACAAAAACCCTTGTCACAAAAAACATTATATATTATATGTTTTTTATTTTTATTATATATTATTTTATATTATATGTATTTTATTTTTATTATATGTATTTTATTTTTATTATATGTTATTTTATATTATATAAATTGCCATAATAGTATTAGGATATTTTTATTATATCCTAACTTGAATAAAGAGCCTTCACATTAATGAGGGAAGAACCATCTTGTGAGCATGGTGGTGATGATGATGATGATGATGTTGATGATGATGATTATGATTATGATGTTCATGTCGATGATGACGATGTTGTTGATGATGATGTTTATGATGTTGATGATGATGATGATGATGTTGATGACGACGACGACAATGATGATGATGATGATCCTGATGATGATGATAATGATTGTGATGACGATGATGATGATGATTATCATCATCATGAGGATGACGATGAAAATGATGATGATGATGATGATGATGATGGTGATGACGACGACGACGATGATGATGATGACGACGACGACGACGATGATGATGATGACGATGATGATGATGATTATGATGTTGATGTTGACGATGACAATGATGATGATGAATGTTGATCGTGACAACGATGATGATGATGATGATGATGATGAAGATGATGATGGTGGTGATGATGAAGACGATGACAATGATGATGATGATGACAATGATGATGTCGACGATGATAATGATGATGATGAAGACGATGACAATGATTATGATGATGATGAAGACGATGACAATGATGATGATGATGACAATAATGATGTTGACGATGACAATGATGATGATGATGATGATGACGATGATTATGATGCTTATGAAGATGATGATTATGATTATGATCATGATCATGATTATGATGATGATGATGATCTCAATGATGATGATGATGATTATCATCATCATGAGGATGACGATGATGATGATGTTGATGATGAGTATCATCATCATGAGGAAGACGATGATGATGATGACAATGATGATGAAGATGATGCACCATTTGTATCATCATCTGTGTCAACATTGTAAGGATTAGCCATATCATCATCGTCATCATCATCAGTTACGCTCATCGTGTCATCGTCGGAATAATATTCAATGGCATTGTCTTCTACATCATCTGATTCAAATATTCCTTGGACATCTTCTATTGGATCATCATCGTCAGCTAACTCAATTTGATCATGCTCTTCATCATCATATTCTTCTTCCAGAGAACCCTCTTCATTACCATCATCTAGGTTATACTTTACCGGCCTTCCCCTTGGATCGTGTCTCACAACGAATGACCAGCCTGCTTTACCTGGAACCTTTGAGTAAAATACTTGTTCACATTGGCTTGGAAGAACATAGGGCTCTGTTCCTGGCTCAAACAACCTTGTGTTTACCATGGTAAATCCATTCTCATGTTCAATAATAGTTCTATCGGGATCACATTGATTCAATCATAACCTGTACCATTTGACAATGAATAGAACTACCTTAAAGGATTTAAAGTCACACTGTATAATATCTTCCAAATACCCATAGTATCAATTTTCTAAGACTTCTAGATGTCTGTCAGTTCTAGATGAAACATTGGTAACCTCAAAGACAGCCGAAACCCTAGAATCTAATGTTTTCTTTGTTTCATCCAGTTTTTTGATCCAATATCTACCTCCATTGCTGACCATAGCCTTATGGTGTTTTACCTGCAATAAGCAATACGCGAAAAAATTACACAACCAATCATTCCTTATGCAACAATACATGGAAAAAAAGAACATGTACGTCAATAAGTATCAAACAAAATAAAATATTTAGAGGGATATTTGATTAATTATATACTTGCCATTTTATCCTTTACACCATATGCCAAATCGATTTCCCTTTCTGTTAGATTGTTATATCCATTGCGTTGTGCTTCTTTTACCAATGAAGCCACACCTGCCCATGATATTCTCATGACCCAATTGTGTGCATCGTTCAATCCATACCTTCATCTAGTCAAGATTGTTTGCGATGTATAAATGAATTGCATCACATTCTTGACCAACTGTTTAATGACAATAACCATTAAAATCAAAGAAAGGTGCAAATCTCCGGAATAAAGACGTATATGCTCTTAATTGAAGCAATTATGACTAGAAAATACAATTAGAATATGAAAGATATAATAAAAATCTAGTAGATAATAATTACCTTTCAGCCTCCTCAATATACCTTTCCCCTTCAGTTGCTCCCCTTCAAATTTGTTATTGGATTCTGTATCACAAATGCGACGTAAATTGAGCTTTGACACTAAAATAGGAAGATATTCACTAACACACAACATGTTTTGGTATACCGTATATCCTTCCATCATAGAACCCTCCGGATGTTCTATTTTTCTCACCAAACCCTTCATAAATTTCAAGTGCCTCTCAACCATCCACATGGACCTTGAGTGCATAGGTCCACACAACTCAATCTCCTCAACTTGGTGTATGAGGTAGTGTTCCTGTGCATTGAAAAATGCCGATGGTAGATGCTTCTACATTTCACACATGAGACCATAAAATTATGGGACCATAAAATTTAAAATCATGTAAACCTTAATTTTTTTGGGTTCACAGACGTCGAAGATTCGACATTGAATAACCGCCACTACAGGAGTCGGACATTCGATGCCTATCCGGCACAGATGTGTCGGGTAACTGCCACTACAAGCGACGGAATTATGACTCCAGTGTGTCGGATAATCGATGTCTCTAGAAATATTTTGTTGTCGACATTCTGTAGATTGATTGCTGTCTGACACATCCATGCGAAATGTCGGATGACGTCGGATTCTGTCGTCGAATTTCGGGTTCAAATTCTGTAGTGCCTTGTTGTGGAAAGTTGTAACTGCATTTTCATGTACCCTGGTCGCACTTATGAGCCTGATGTCAGCTTCCATGCTTTCAGCTCATTGTATAATTCCTCATCTCTACTCTCATCATCGCTTAACCTTGTACAACTTTTCCTTTGCAAATTGACACCTTTTTCCTTGAGGAGGCATTCCCCAAGTGTCCTTATCTTGCTTAATTTCCTTGCATTATGCATAGGTTTGCTCCTTGCGCTTGGAACTAGTTTCGCCTTCCTATGACACTCGTCTCCTCACATTTAGAGCATTCTTTCTGATCTCCTTCGAGCTCATTAAAAACAGTAAGGAGGCCACGAGTTGACTTTTATGGACTCATTAAAACTTCATGAGAAAGATATGGAGTTATATTTAAGCCCTAGTCTGACTCCTTAAAATTGACTAGATTGCCAAGTTAACTTGTTTGTTCATACTCATTAAGGTAAATTGAGCAATCATCCGCATAGGTATAATTTTACCCCTTTTTCTGGCCTTGTGGATTACTTAGGAAAAATGAATACTCTATTTTATTTGGAATCTAGAAGAGTATCTTCAGGCATAGGTTTATCTCTTTTCCAGACCTGAAGGACTAAACTTACAGAAAAAGGAACCTTTTCAAGATTAGTTTTATTTTTTTCGTGCTCTGGACCTAAAACATGAAAATTATTCTAAGCATACTTTATGTCTTTGTCATGATCGCTAAAACCTAAAGAACAAAGCATTGAGTTTACTGTTGTAAGCCTCATTTCTCGTAACCAAATGGATCTTTCCAAGTGATCTTCCCTTCCTTCACACTTATTAAACTTAGGCTACATGTCGCTTCTGAAGGTGTGTCAGTCTGGTGATAGTTTACCCCTTTTTTCTGACCTTGCCGATTAACTACGAAAAATGCATACCTTAGTTCACCTGGGCTAAGAGAGTTCTCCTTTGGATTGTATTATACTTTTTCGAACTTAAGAGACTAACTTTACAAAAAAAACCCCCCCTAGAGTCTTCTTTGGAGTTTTTAGACTCTCAAACTATGAAAACATCATCGAGAATTCACTAATTCGGGCTCGTAAAATCCACGAATCAATGCTTTATCAAGCATTCTTTTGTATCTTCTTCGAGCTTGCCAAAAATGAAGAAGGTCTCGAGTTTGCTTTCTTGGACTCGTTAAATATTTACAAGAAAGAGGGGAGGGAAGTTCATTCACATGTCTTTTACATCATGGCAGGAAGTCTTGTTTCCATGAACAAAGCTCCTATTTTGAGTCTATCAACAGTTGGGTCTCATATTTTGACCTTATCCCAATTCAGAGTTTCTTACTCCTCCAGTTGGTCTTTTTTCCAATTATATGGGAAATTTTTCAAATCCTCCAACATTGCAAATTTGTGTTGTTGTTCTTTCGTATCAAAGGCTTCCTAATTCACTTTTGTGTCGTGCTCATTGTTCAAGGATTAAACCTTTTTTTTCCATTCTGTAGTTGCCTTGACCTTTTTTGTCGGCCATTCCCTGGTATTAGTTCATTACATCATGTCTTTGATGGTTTTTGTCGTGAAATTTAGTACCAATTCTAGATCCAATTAGTCTTTGACTTACCTCATGTTGGATGATGGAGGATTCCTTAGTGCCTTCCTTCTAGCAATATCTTCCTATAGACTGCAACGCATCTTGCTCTGGGAATGAGATTTAGAGATTATGACAGTACCTTGGGGATTGTAGTCATCAATAGAAATTTCCCTCGCTATTGGGTAGTGGGAATACCTTATTGTGTCCTACTCAATAGATTCTTCAATTGTTCGACTTCAAGTCCTTGTATTCACACTTGTTAGAATGTACTAGGCACCTTGGGGACCATTTTCATTAATGTTGGTTTCCCTCACGTTTGTTAATGGTTTTCATTACTGACCGATAATCAAACTATTTCCTCCATGTTTGACTTCAATTCCTTTATTCACATGGTTAGGATTCGTACCTTTTGGTTGGTTTGGATTGAATACATTGGGTCGACAGTAGCATCATTATTTTTTTCTATTTCCCAGGTTGCGCAAGACCTTGTCACACTTCATATGAAATTTTGCTGAGACATAGATCCACCTTGTATTTTTGTGGCTATGATCGATTGTTGAGCATGGATCCACCTTGTTAATTTGTGGCCATAACTCCTTTAGATTTTATATGGTGCCTTTTTTCATATTGAGTGGCCATGATAATTTCATCAGTTATACATATGTTGGATACGTTTGTATCTTTATGGTGATGATTTTTATATGGACTTGTATGACCCAGAGATCAGTTTTGCCTAACATTTATCTCTCTTTTAGGTACCTCTGTTCGAGCCTTTCGATCTAGGATTCTCTGCTCTCTCCATACTCAGTTGTTTCCTTTATAATGTATTTGGATATTGTATTCCCCTCTAACCTCATACATTAGGTGGAATCTATTATATCCCAAAATGACACATCTCTGCTTGTGACCACTTTCCCATGATTTTGTCGCATGTCGACACTTCATGAAAGTCACTGAAAAACAACTATATTGGAGGACCCATATCTAGAGTTCTATAACTCTGTTTGGCCTTTTCTCTACAACGTTGCAAATTTATCTGAGTCAGCTAAAACTTTCTAGAAGACAACAAAGTCTGAAAATTCCTAGAAGTACCCTAAAAATGAGCATCTTTGACCTATACATGACTTGTCATACATGATAGCTAGGTATTCCACTTTGTATACGCAACTTGTCCTACATGGTACCCGCGTATTCCTAGAATTTGCGACTATTTCCATTGCAACCTGTAAATCATACATGACTATTGACATTGAAACTCATGTATCCTGCGTATATACATGACTGTTGTCTCTGCATCCCGCAGATTTTTCCTATAGATGTCAAAAAATAAATATTTCTCGAATTTTGGGTAGTTTGGGTGGTTATGAAACTAACTCCTTCGGTTGTAACTAATTTGTCTTCAAACCTATATCTTCATAAAGGTATAAATAGAGGTAGGGAGGTTCATGAGAGGATACTTGAATCTTTGCATTGTTATGCTGGAGGAATTGGGACTCTCATTCCCCCCACCTTTTCCCTAGTGATCATCTCCTTGTGTTGCAAATCTTGGAGCCTAAGTTCCTTGGAGAAGAGAAGCAACATAACCAGATCAAGGTTTCATGAGGTGCCCAACTTGAAGAGAAGGTATATTTGTACTTCTTTTCATGATTAATAAAGATGTGATGTCCTTCTTCTTCCCAAATCATTGTTCAATGTGTGATTGAATCTATGTTTATGATCAGATGTTTAAATTAATCAGATTAGGATTTCATATTACTTTGATTATCCTTGTTTTATATGTTGTCATATTGGTTTGAGGAAGTTATAATTCATTTTTCAGGTCTCTTGGAGCAAGAGGAAGATTGAACGGTTGCTTGTGATCATGAACCATTCCAATCTCTCAACTTTTTTATATTTTCTTGCAGAACTGTATGCATCTCTCTTTCAACCCTAGTACATTGATGGCCTCTTAAACCCTAGCCATAGGAAACTTTCCTCTACAACAATGCTAGAAATGTAAAACTTTTTGGTGATTATGAGATAGTAATTAGACAAGTCAAAGACACAAAACATTGTTTATCACCACACCTAAAAGGATATCAAGCTGAAGGCTGGAATTTGATATCACATTTTAATGCCTCAATATTAACTCAATTCCTAGATTACAAAATGATGCAGCTGATTTCTTAGATACTTCTGCTTCTAGACTAGTGCCTACTAATAATAAGTGTTCTATTGAACTCATTTTCAGGCCGTCGGTAGAAGATAATATTACAAATTTGAGGTTATTTTATGATGATGAACAAATTATAGATTTCTTGACTAATGAGGAAGCTTTCAAAGATTCTGTGATCGATGATGAAGAACATCAAGATGCTTTACAAAATGGGGAATCAACCAAAGTAAATTTCATGCCCAAAGGAGTAAGCACACTTGAAGAAATGTTTGATATGAATAGCAAATTCAAAAAACCAGCCAATGTCAAAACCAACAGTTCATCTATGCAATATGAGATGATAAATTTAGGGACAGAAGCTGAGCCCAAATATGTAAATCTCAGAAAGTATTGCTCTCCTGGAGAAAGGAGTCGGTTTATTCATTTGTTTCAGCAATATAAAGATATATTTTCCTAGAAATATGAAGACTTAAAGACTTATGACACGTGCATCAATCGGCACATTATTCCTATTAAAACGGGCATAAAACCATTCCAACAACAACTCAGGAAAATGCATCCAAAATTAGAACCTATAATCCAAAATGAGGTAAAGAAATTACTAGATGAAAATATTATCTGTAGGGTCTGACATTCTGAATGGGTGGCGAATTTGGTTCCAGTAAGAAAAAAGTCAGGATAAATAAGGTTGTGTGTTGACTTTCTAAATTTGAACAGAGCTTCAGATAAAGACAACTATCCAATTCCACCGATGGAACAAATTCTTCAAATGGTTTCAGGTTCGGAACTGTTCTCCTTGCTAGATGTTTTTTCGGGTTATAACAAAGTGCTAGTGGTCGAACAAGATAGACTGAAAAATACATTTCGTACAAAGTGGGGAATGTTTGCGTATAGGAGAATTCCATTCAGCCTTATAAATGTTGGGTCTACCTTTCATATGGCAATGGACATCGCATTTCGAGGACTAATAGGCCACTATGTGGTGGTGTACTTAGATGATGTGATGGTTTTCTCAAAGAAAAGAGAAGATCATGTTTTTCATTTGAAACATTTTTCTTATCGTTGTATAAAATACGACATATCCTTAAATCCAAAGAAAAGCATATTCACAATTCTAGAAGGAAAATTGTTGGTTCATATCATTTTAAATAAGGGAATATCCATAGACCTAGAGAGAGTTGAAGCAATATCACAGATTCTCTTACCCCATAATAAAAAATATATGCAATCATTTATGGGTACAATAAATTTTGTTCGAAGGTTTGTACCAAATTTCGCACAAATCGTGAAACCTTTGCAATAAATGGTGAAGTAAAGCGTGCAATTAAAATGGAATAATGTCGAGAAGGTCACTTTTAGTGACATCAAAACAATGATATCCCATGCACCTTCTCTAAGAAGTCCTAAATTTGAAATGGATTGTATTTTGTATACTTTTGCTTCAAACACTCATAGCGCTGCTCACACAGAAAGGAGAATTGGGAGACGAATACCCAATTTCATTTATGAGCATCGGGTTACAAGGGGTTGAATTGAACTACCCTACCGTAGACAAACAAGATTACACGGTTTTTAAAGCAGTAAAAAAATTCATACCTTATATTTAAAAAAATAGAACTAAAGCAATTGTTCCTCATACGGCTGTCAGATCCCTCTTCGTACAGAAAGAATTTGGTGAGCAAAGAGGAAACTGGGTGACGTCATTACAAGAGTATGATCTAGAATTCAAGCTAGACACTATTATTAAAGGGAAAGGATTATGCAAGTTAATTGCGGAAAGTTGTGCTAACAAAGAGTGTGGTTGGGAAAATGAAGCTGAGTTAAACTTTATTGATGTATGTCCCATATTCACTACTCCTGAATCTTAGTACAGGGATTTAGTACATCACCTCTAGCAAGGAAATTTACCAGAGCATTGGAATTCCAATAAGCGAAGGGCGCTTCATTAGAAGTCATCCTCCTACCAGATAATCAATGGAATTCTCTTCAGAAAAAACTACGAGGGAGTGTTTCTGAGATGTCTTGAGCGAGAAGATGCATCTAAAGTAGTTAAAGAATTACATGATGGCCCTGCGGGAGGAAATTTATCTGGAGATACTACTACTCAAGATTCTTATAGTTGGCTACTATTGGCCAATGCTATTCAAAGATGCTCATGCTTATTCAAGAAAATGCAATGTGTGCCAAAGGAGTGGAGTCAAATTGGCAAAAGCAGCAGGGCTATTACATCTCGTTATTATATCTAAACCATTCGAGCAGTGGGATATAGACATAATTAGGGAAATCAATCTAAACTCTTCCTTACATCATCCATATATCCTCACAGCTACAAATTATTTCACAACATGGATTGAAGTGGTTCCGCTACGTAAATTAAACGAAGATGTGGTCATCAATTTTGTGCAAGAAAACATTATGACCAGGTCTGGGGTTCCAAATTCCCTTGTTTTTTATAATGCATCTTATTTCTCATCCATTAAAATAACTGAATTTTCTTGTGAAAATGGAAGAAATTTACATTATTTGGTGTGGAAATTGAACCCAGTGATATATTAATTTTACTCACAACAATTAACAATTGGTCATGCAAAATCATTCACAAAAGAGACTGAAATTGGAGCTGAACACTAAACTGTATTAACTCAGTGTACAATAGCCAACCCTGTAACATAATAGGTTGATGTATAAATAAAATACATCAGGGATTCAAATGCATGAGGAGCAATTTGAATCTAGCATAAAGCAGGCTTACTAAAATTAAGCAACTCCCCCATAGGTGTAAAAAGTTGATCCCAAATCTGTCATGGAGCTCACGAATTAGAAAAATGGCTTAGGAAAGCTAAAGAGTGATGGAATGACAACTCATACATGATTTTTCAAGGATAAAAGAGTGGAGGATGAAAGGGACAAAAAACTAGTTCACCTCACCTAGTCAAACTTTCCCTATTGCCTTAAAACACTGAAAAAGCAGGCAATAAAGCAGAAAAAGCAGAAGGGCGCCTAGGAGACCAAGAATAAAGCAGAATTGATTCCTTGAGCTTTCCCAAGTGCTACATGGGTCAAATTAGGAAAGTTGTACCACTATGGATAGGTAATTGACAACTTGCATAAGGTGGGACACATGAACTAGGCAAATAAGACAAAAATAATTAAATTAATGTCTAAGGTGGTAAAATATGGGTTGATTATTCTAACACCCCCCCTTAAGCCTGACTTATATGTAATATATCAGAAAATTATAGGTCCTAGCAACAAGGCTTAGTCACCCTTTACATACTGCATGTCCATTTAAAACAAGGAAAGAGGCAAAACCAACTTGGGAAAATCCTCCCTTAAACATGGACTGTAAAACAAAATTGTGGAATCTTGTCTTCACTCATGCTTCATAACATGATCAGAAATCCCCAGCAGTGATTTGAGATTGCTGAAGGTCTTCTCACAAAATGTTTTGGTGAATATATCAACTACTTGTTCTGAAGATGAACAGAAGAGTAGGTGAATGGTGCCATCATGCACAAGCTCTCTGATGTAGTGCATATGGATCTCAATGTGTTTGGTTCTCTGCTTCTGAACTGGATATTTGCAGATTCAAATGGTACTTTGGTTATCACAGTAGATGGTAGTTGAGTACTCTGATTTGAAGCCACACTCTCCAAGTAATCCTTGCAACCATAAACATTGAGTTGCTGCATTAACAACTCCTCTATACTCTGCTTCTGTAGATGAGAGTGCAATGGCACTCTGTTTCTTGCTTGACCAGCTGATTGGCCCTTCTGCAAGCATGAACACATATCCTGATGTGGAATTTCTATATGTGCTATCATCTACCCAATCACTGTCAGTAAATCCAATCAAATCAATATCAGATTTTGCTTTATAGAAGATCCCATGTGTCCTTGTTCCCTGAACAAAGTTAAGGATTCTTTTGGCTGCTTTCCAATGGATCTCATGAGGCTGATCCATGTATCTAGAAGCCACACTTACTACATAAGAAATATCAGGTCTATTATGTGTCAGATACAACAAACATCCAATCAATTGCCTATACAGTGTATTGTTTACCATAGGTGAAGAATCAACTTCTTCCAGCTTCACTCCTGAAAGGAAAGGAGTTTTGCTTGCTTTGCAATCCTTCATTTTGAATTTGTTCAGCAAGTCCAAGGCATATTTGGCCTAGTGCACCTTGATTCCAGCTTTGGTTTGAGCAATCTCAAGCCCCAAAAATTGACTTAAGAGCCCCAAATCTGTCATGGAGAAGGCTTGGTTCATAGCTCCTTCTAAGGAAGCAATCTCAGCCTTTGAGCTTCCTGTAATGAGGAGGTCATCAACATATAACACAATGATCATTAATGAACCATTAACTAACTTCAAATAGACATTTGGATCTGATTTTCATCGAGCAAAATTCAGTGATAGCAAGAAGCTATCGATCTTGGCATACCAAGCCCTGGGGGCTTGCTTTAGCCCATACAATGACTTTCTCAACCTGCACACAAGAGAAGGGTTAGTATCAAAACCTTGAGGATTCTGCATATATATCTCTTCAGTGATATCTCCATTCAGGAAGGCACATTTTACATCCATGTGATGTACCTCCCATTGCCTTGAGGCTGCAATGGCTAAGGCTAGCCTGATGGAATCCATCTTTGCCACTGGGGCAAAGGTCTCATTGTAATATATGCCATGAAATTGTGAGTAGCCCTTGGCTACCAATATGGCCTTGTACTTCAGTGGTGAACCATAAGCAGCAAATTTGGTCTTATAGACCCACTTACACTGGACTAACTTTCTCCCTGGGGGAAGATCCACTAGCTCCCATGTGTTGCTCTTCTGGAGTGAGCTGAACTCCTCCTTCATGGATGTTTTCCATATTGGATGTCCTGATGCTTCTTTATATGTTTGAGGATCAGACTCCACCATCAAATATCATTTTTCAGCAAACATAGGATCCTTCATGCACATACCACTCTCAAACTGAGATCTAGTCCTCCTTGGGTCATTGGGATCCCCACCTAGCTCTCCTGCTGCATGTAGTGTCTTGGCTGCCCATTTTGGCCTTGTAGAGATTTTAGGGTCTGCAATAAACTCATATCCATCAGACAAATCAGAATCAACATGTTCAACAAACTCTTTACTAACTTCTTGAGGTTCAGGTGGAGAAGAGGCTTCTCCAACTTCCACTGCTGCAAGGGGTTCTTCTTCAAACTGAACACACCTTTCGATGGAGGCTTTGTTTTTGCTCAAATTTATTAGTTTGTACCCTTTTGAATCTTTAGAGTATCAAAAAAAAAGACACTCTTGGCTTTGGGGCTACAAAGCCTTCCTCTTCTCTGTTGGAATTCTAGCCCAAGCCTTTGAGCCAAAAATCCTGAAATGAGTCACATCTGGCTTGTGCCCACTCCATGCTTTGAAGGGATTCATGCCATCAAGATGTTTATGAGGCACCCTATTCTGAATATAGGCTGCATAGTTGATAGCTTCGGCCCAGTACTTTGGTGGAAAAGTTTTGGCCTCCATCATGCATGTTGCCATCTCCTTCAGTGATCTGTTCTTCCTCTCAGCAACACCATTTTGTTGTGTTGTGTAAGGGATAGAATGCTACATATAAATACCTGCATCTGCATAATAATTAATAAACTTAGACTTGACATACTCACCACCATTGTCAGATCTGAGGGCCTTGAGTTTCCTTCCAGACTAGTTCTCAACCAAAGCCTTAAAGACTTTGAATAGGCCAAAAACTTCAGCCTTGTGTTTCAAGAAGTGAACCCAGCAATACCTGGAAAAGTCATCAATGAAATTCAATTCATATTTGTCCTGACTCATGGACATATGAGGGAATGGGACAGCAACATCACTGTGGATAAGCTCGAGGGGTGCAGAGGTTCTCTCGTGACTAGCTCTCTCAAATTTATGCTCTGGGTGTTTTCCTAGGATACAACCTTGGCAGACTCCTTTGGAAAATTTTATCTTGGGCAACCCTATGACCATCTCCTTTTCACTAAGATCAGAAAGATACTTGTAATTTAGGTGGCTAAATCTTTCATTCCAAAGCTTGCTAGCCTCATTAGCATGAATCAGAAGAGCAGAGGGATTTGAGTAAGGTAGGAAGTGTGAGAACATGTATACCTTTTGAGCATGATTTGCAACTCCTTTTGCAATGACTCTACCACTTCAGATCTCTGTGATCTCAACTTCATCAGGGAAGAATATGACTTTCTTAGGAGACCCAATGTGGGTCATATGGTACACTGACAAGAGGTTGGAGGCAAGACCAGGCACATACAAGACATTGCTGAACTGACCATGATCAAGATCAATCCTCCCTTTGCCCAAACTTTCAGTGAGAGTCATCTCCCAGTACTATAGGTGGTCCTTTCGACATGTCAAGTGAGGAGAAGGCCTCCTTCATCGAAACCATGTGTCTTGAAGCTCCAGAATAAATGATAAAACTGGGTGAGCTTGATGTGCCAACAACCAATGCATGAACTCTCTCTCTATCATCTGAACTTGATCCTCCTTCTCTCTTCTTTGAGCTTGCTGGAAGGGAGATGCAATTCTTCTCCAGGAGTTGGGTCAGCATGTCTATTTGCTTCTTCATACAAGAGCTTTCAGTGTGATTTCCCTTATTGCAGAATGCGCACTCACTCATTTCTCCTTTGTTTTTCTTCTTCTGGTAGTTCTTCTTGGAACCTTGTGGCTCCTCCGGAGACTGTTTCTTGTCTCTCTTTTGCTCAAGTGGCTTTTTAGCTTTCTTTTTTATTTTTGAATCCACCTTAAAATCTCCAGCAATCAGAGCTTGATCTTTGGATGGTTTGATGGTGCCCATCATCACCAGCTTATCATCTTCTTGTGTGAGAGATTCCATGAAATCTGCAAGGCTAGGCATCTTCTAGGTTTGAGCTGTCAGTTTTGTGGCATAGAAGGTCGAAACAAACACTGAATAGTCAGGGCCTAGCTTCGAGAGAATGGCCAGGATGAGCTGATCATCCTTCTTTTTGATCCCACACTGTTTCAGCTGCAAAACAAGTGCTTTGAACTTGGAGAAATATAGCTACAGGGATTCAAAGCTATTTGGACTCAGAGAAATCAGCTCATTTTCGATTTGATGTCCCCTCATCTCATCTATCTTTCCAAAAAGATCAGAAATATTCTCCCATACTTCATTCGGTGATGTCAATCCATCAAGATGGAAAAGGAGGTCTCTGGAAATACTCAGACACAGGAGACCATAGGCCTCATCCCTCCTGTTGTGCCATTTTGTCTTCTCTGCAGCTACATTGGGCTCTGCTTCTGTTGCCATAGTCACCCTATAGAGGCCTTTCACTCTCAACAGTATCTCCATCACTGCTTTCCATTCAAAGAAATTGAAAGGAGTCAAGATAGTTTTCTGTGATTGATCCATAGCTTAGAAAATCTGTCTCGGCTGTCAGTAGAAGGCTCCCAGTCACTGATGTCGAACCTGCAAAACAATTTTGAAGGAGAGAAATCGATTTACAATGGCTCTGATACCATGTGGAAATTGAACCCAGTGATAGATTAATTTTACTCACAACAATTAACAATTGATCATGCAAAATCACTCACAAAAGAGACTGAAATTGGAGCTGAACACTAAACTGTATTAACTCAGTGTACAATACCCAACCCTGTAACATAATAGGTTGTTGTATAAATAAAATACATCAGGTATTCGAATGCATGAGGAGCAATTTGAATCTAGCATAAAGCAGGCTTACTAAAATTAAGCAAATCCCCCATAGGTGTAAAAAGCTAATCCCAAATCTGTCATGGAGCTCACGAATTAGCAAAATGGATTAGGCAAGATAAAGAGTGATGGAATGAAAACTCATACATGCTTTTGCAATGAGAAAAGAGTGGAGGATGAAAGGGACAAAAAAGTAGTTCACCTCACCTAGTCAAACTTTCCCTATTGCCTTAAAACACTGAAAAAGCAGGCAATAAAGTAGAAAAAGCAAAAGGGCGCCTAGGAGACCAGGAATAAAGAAGAATTGATTCCTTGATCTTTCCCAAGTGCTACATGGGTCAAATTAGGCAAGTTGGACCACTATGGATAGGTAATTGACAACTTGCATAAAGTGGGACACATGAACTAGGCAAATAAGACAAAAATAATTAAATTAATGTCTAAGGTGGTAAACTATGGGTTGATTATTCTAACATTTGAAAAATTATTATCCTCAGGGAAATGGGTTAGCAGAATCAACAAACAAAAATCTTATCAAAATTCTGAAGAAAACTGTTATTGAGAATCAAAGAAATTAGCACACGACACCTCCAAATGCACTATGGGAAGATAGGGTCACCCCAAAGAATTCCTTTGGAGTGTCTCCTTATACTTTGGTTTATGGGAAAGAAGTTGTTTTAACCCCAAACATTCTACTTATGTCCTCGTAATTAGCTCAAGCCTTACGGGGATCCGGTAGTGAAGTATTGCAAGCCCGTATTAATATTGTTGAGAATATTGGCCCCTCCACTTATAAGTTGCAAGATTTACAAGGGAAGGAAAAGAACCTTCCTGTTAATGGCCTCGTTGTCAAACCATATTTTACCCAATTATTTTTAGGTATCCTTTTGTACATAAATAAGATTTTTCTTTTATGTTCTTGTTTTTTTCATTTAGTTTTCTTTCTTTTCTGATTTACTTTGTTTTGCTTGATTCTACTGAGAATAAACTAGCTCAATTTTTTACGCCTGGAGACATAGGAATCTAAATAAATAGTGAAATGCTTTGAAATCCAGGGACTTCTAATGGGAATATTTATGCAAAACTTTGATCAAAGTTAAGATTCTTTAATTAATAGACTGCAAAAAGGGAAGCTATTTCAAGAACACATTGAAGTCTTGTTTAGACCCTATAAAATAAATAAGGCTCATGAGTTCTAGAATACTATCTTGGGGCTTCTTCCATCTTGACACTAATATCAGTCCTAGGAAGCTTTCCCTGATAGACCCATGGAAAGGAAGTGGGACTGATAGATGTATGGCATTCAAAATAATCCCATGCAACAAAATGAAAGACAAAAGGCTTAAAGTAAAGAGTCAAAATTGCAAAATAACAAATATACATCGAAAAAAATATGCTGAAGAAATGAATCAGCAAGTTAAAAATATTGCTCATAAAGGTTCTTCTCCTTCCATGATTTTGAAACAAGTTATCACTCACACAAGGATGGAAGAACCCAAATCAATTTCTAAAAGTAAAATAAGTAATCAAGGAAGACTCAAAAGACAAGTGTCATTAAGCATCAAAAGAATGTGAATAGCATGGGAATGAGGAACAAACGAATACATATGTCAAACTTTGTTACAATCTTGCAGTGTCATATCCAGTGGCAACCAAAAGAATGAGGTAAAATGAATCTCATATTTTGTCCCTAAGAGAGTTATCAGAACTTCTAATCCTGGTTACCCTACCCCAAAAGACTACAATCAATGTGATGCACAAAATTTTACATCCCTGGAAAAGTCTAGTTCCTTAAATAATATTAAAAGAATGCACTTAAGGAGTTGTTGTAATAAAGTACCATGTAGCATTTTTTTGTTTTGGAAAGAAAGTTTTTCGAAGATCTGTGTTCACCAAAGAGTCGCCAATTGTGTTTGTGCGACCGCTTCCCAATTTTTTTTACATTTTTAGGGCCCCTCCATATTTTTTGATCTTAATCCTTCCTTGGTGTTGATGTCTGGAAAATTCCTAGGTACCGACAATAGGTATTCTCCCCAGTAATTGATCCCAACTAGATCGTTCACTATTTGGTATGGGGAACCTGTTTGGTTAGCAGATCGGCTACCGTAAATTTTAAAATTTGTTTAATTATTTTACTAGTTGTGGCTCGGTCCACCGTTTATGTGATTTTATTGTTTTAAGGATGAAATGAAAGTGCCTAAGCTGAATGCAATTGATTGATAAACAAGAACCTCAAAAATAGTTGTGCAGGTTCTTACCTCTTGCCTTACCTAAATCTTGCTCCTTAATCACTCCTATAAAAGTAAATTAATTACGTTCTAGTATACTCTAAGCTAATCTATCCTATCCCCTCGGGGAGAAAAATTAAAAGGAAAAGAGTAATGTACTGTAATGATCCATATTGAATTTTATAGATAGTTGTTCTAATTCCATACACATAATTACAGTAGAAAAAATAACAAAGATAGCTTTGCAATGGAAAAACATTCATTACTCAAGATATGCACAAGATTTCAAATAGAAAGAAAAATCATTCATCATTAAAGAAATAATTCATAAGGTCAGAACAATCTCACAGTTGCATGGAAGCTAAATAAGAAGTAATTCAACATTGTCACTCCACACAATCCATGTAAAAGCATGGTCAGTCCTTCCCCGGCAAAAAATGTTCTTCTTTATTCATAGAAAAAGTAGTTCGTCTTACAAATAAACTCAGCATACTTGTGCTAGTGAAAGTCCACCCTGTTATATCTTCTACTCCAATTTATAATACTATTACAAATGGGTCTTTGACTACCCTGACTTTAGGACTTTAAAATTTTGTCGTTCAGTGCCTTGCACTAGGAAAATAAAATAAAAAATTACATAAAGTGCCAAAATATAGAAAAGACAAAATCTCAAGTGGGTCCAACTGGTCTTGAGATGTACTCTCCCCATGCATTTACTTCTTTTGCAATAGTCCGGTAATCCATTGGCTTCAGCAATATTACAGTTACTTCATGCACCACCAACTGTGACTCCACTTCTGTCACTTTTGGTGGGGTTAATATATACATGTCTTCCAAGATATAATTACTAACAGAGCTTTGTGCAATCTAGGTTTTAACCACCTCTTCACTAATGTATTCAATTTTCTGAATGCTTTGTTCATCTTCATGCAATCTGTCTTGGAGATACTTCGGATGTTAATCTTTGTCTGGAAAGTCCTTGATCTTTGCTACCGAAGTAGTTTGGAATTTATTATGAACCAATCGCATTTTCTTGTATAACTCTATGCATCTTTCCAGGGTCTTTTCGATTCCAGTGGTAAATCTCAAATAATATTTGCTACAAAAACCTAGGAGTGCCAATTCTATCTTTAGACCTTTTGTTGTATTTTGAGGAAAGTGTTCCAAGAATGATGAATTGGCCTCCACCCAAGTCAGCTGGCCTTTAACCTTTTCCGTAACCTTCAATATCCTTATTCTGAAATTAAGCGACACTGTTGCAATTTCATTTTACCTTGTCTCTTCCCGCTTGACCTTATATATATCCTCTACAAGTTTTAATTGGACTTGCTGGATCTTCCTTCAAATTATGCAGACTTGATCGCAAAAAGGGATGATGTCTAGCTACCTATCATTTAGTATCTTGAGTTGAGCTTCAAAATATCCTCTCTGCGTCACTATTTTTTCTACTTGGGCTCTTAGTTCTTCCACTTGACGGATTGCTGTGGATTTTTGTGATTTCAGTCCTGCAATCTTGTCTTCGAAATCCATTTTCTCCCCCTCCATGATGGTCATATGTACTGCTAATGCATACCCCTCTGTTTCTAAGTCTTGATACTCCCTTTGGAGGCTCTCTTTCTTAGATAGGGTAGCCTCGTGCTTCCTCTTTAATTCTCTACCCTCTCCTCTTTCCTTGACCAGAGTGTACTTCATCTTAAGCATCTATTCCTTAGAATTTTCAGCATCTTCTACCAACCTGTCAACATTATCTGCATTGGCTTGTGCAGCTGCTATGCTTACATATGTTAGGAATTTAGGATCCTCATTTGTGCCTTGTTTGAGAGTATTCTTGGTCACTGTGACCACATCAAGTTGAGCGTTGATCTTTAATCTCTTTTCTAATCTTCTAACAATGGTTTTCATGTTCTTGTCGAAGAATATCGTGTCCAAGCATGCCACCGTGTGATGTTTGGATGGAGTGAAAGGAACCATTCCAAGATAGGCTAGAGGAACATGGACTCCTATTATCTTGTCACATTTTTAGGCAAGAAGATCCGTCGGATTGTCTTGGGCAGTGTCCCGGACCAAATTTTCCTTATCCTTATCTTCTTACTCCTTCTTTCTTAATTCCTCGGTTGCTTTCTCAGCTTCTCTCTATGCTTTTTATTTTTCTTCCTTTTGTGATATTTATTCCTCCTCTCTTTTTCTTTGAGCCTCTTCAGCTAGTTGCTTCTTGGCTTATTCCAACATCCTTTGAGCATATTCTGCTCTTTTCTTTGTGTCTTCTTCCTATTGCTTCTGCTATTCTATTGTGTTGCTGCTACCTTTTCCCCCAATGGTGTTGCTCTTTTTCTTGAAATGCTTACTTAGAGAATTCATGTATGTCTCCTCATATTTATCAAAATGATGAGAGTATTCAAAATGAACTCCTACAGATGCATAATGGTTTGCAACCTTGTCAAATGAATCATTTCTATGGAAACTCTTTTCCCCAAAGTGGAAATTTTCTAGATATTTTACAAATTCAGATGCATTTTTACCCTCGTGAATTTATAACTGTCTATACAGAAAGGAAGTGGTGGGAAAACTGCCTTCTTCATGTCGAATAGGGAATTGCCTACTCCATCTATGAACAGTTGTCTAATTGCTTCCTTGTGGAATACATAGTCCGTAGCGTATCTAGGCATCAGCGATGGGGCCCTAGATCCTCCATACATCCTTAAGTAAGTACCTTCCTTAGAGAAACAATAATCCTTGTATTCACATTTGATTTCCATGGCACCTTCCCACATACAGTTGCACTCTTTGAGGAAAATTAGTTCATGCAGAGGCATAAAAAATTATTCACATATCAGCTTGTAGAAGCTTGAGTACTTGTGTGCCCAAATAATTTGATAATCAGCATAGATGGGGGTATTGGTGTAATCACAAGTACAAACTAGCTTCAATAATGGGTGTAGGCATAAAATTCAATCGATCAAGTAAGAACCCATGTAGAATTCTGACTTTCTTTGAGTCAGGCCTCCCTGTGCAACAGCTGTACATGATGACAAACTGCTTGATACAATATCCGCCCAGTTAAAAATTGTACCTTCCAAGGCGACATGGTATATTAATGGGATCCAACTCAACTTGTACCATTTCCCATTTGCCCTACCGAAGATCCTATTTATAATTATGACTATGACCCTATAAGGAGGGCATAAATTTGCAGTATCATACTCGCCAGTGGATTTTTGGTGTAGTTGCTTTCCTACTACCATCATCTATTTAACACATTCAAAAATGTCTAAATTAACACTTTTCACACAGTCATCTGTCATCATAACCTATGGAGTGGGTAGTTTGCAGGCCTTGGTTATATATGTCGGAGTGAAGGAAGTAAAGGATTTCCCTTCTATGTTGGAAATAATCATAGTGGTTGGGTCTTTTGGGGGTAGAATCCATCCAATTATTTCAGCACACGGGAAGAGTTCTGGGCATATGGTTTCCTTTATGATGCCTGATTTTCTTATATTTTCGTATAAAGGAATGTCTTCCAGGCCCGCATCAAGGACATTTTGGTCTCTGATCGTTTGATAAATTTCTCCCCACTTGAACTCATGATCGACCCCTGTGATAGCCTAATTGGTGTCTTCATATATGATTTCCATCTTGGATATAATTTCTATGTCCGAATCACCCTCGGTGGCCTTAGCCTTTTTCTTTCCGCTCTTTTTTGGCATGGTGTGAGGTGAGAACTAAAATTGTAGCATGATCACAACAAGATATTTCTTAGTAATAATATGATTGAAACAACATGGATTTATATCCACGAGAAATACTGAAATGAGAAGCTAAGATATTAAGGTTAAAAAATCACTATCTCTTCCAAAGAGTAAGATTACAGTCAGTGCTTATTATTGTTAGGCAGAAATATTGTCGTTTAATTCCATTGTAGTATTTTCCTAACTATTTAATTTGTCAATCCGAGGTTCGTAGGCTTACGAAGCACATGCAAAGTATATGCAGGACTGAAGTGAAATTAAGCTAATCTAACCACCCCTTTCTAGTTGCTAATTGCTAATCTAATCCTCCCTTAAGCTGAAACACACAATTGCTAATCTAATGCTGGAAGTTGAAACACACGGCTGAAAGTAAATTGCATAAAATAAAGACAACATACGAAGAGAAATAAAACAACACATGTGAGCTCACATTAACAAAAAATAAATCTTAATTTACATCACAAGAATCAATGACAAATCATGAAAGCATTAAAACTAAAATTATGAACAAAAGCTAAGAATTCCCTTCTCCATATTACAAAGTCAAGACTAACTTATACAATCTACTATCCCCAAATGAAGAGAGAGCACTCTCTTTTATACATGAATTTCTTAGAGAAGGAGATAAGCATCTCATAATGACAGATCCATTATTCTCTCAACCGCTCTCAACTAATTTCCTATTATTACAAGATATGATTGCTTCAAATACTCCATATGTCTCTCACAAATTCTCCACATGTCTCTCATAAATCCTAGATAGGATATGCCAACCAAATCTCCATGATCTTCTCCTTGGAATATTCTTTGAATAACTATCTCCTTGAAATGGTGGCCGAGATATTCGAGAAGTCTTTTCTTTGAATTAATCCTTCACATATTCCTACACATTACAAAGCTCATCCATACTTGAGATGTTAGTGAAAAACATGTTAATTTCCAATATTTAATCATAAATTCATTTTTAATACTAAAATGAATAAAGTGGAAAATAATAAGGTGAAACCCAAATATATGTATGGAAATGGTATGATGAAAGGTTAATGGGGCGATGAAATGTGAGGAATAGTGAAAGATGAAGTGGATGAAAATATGACATTTCTGAGTCTCAACATCCTCCCCAATTGAACTTGTTGCATGTCCTCATGCAACCTTGCATGGATCTTCTTGAGAACTTTTGGCATCTGCACTATGGCTTTGATTGATAATGTCTTTTTAACAATGAATGTTTCCAGGGTGTGAGATACATGAGTAACAACTGACATTTTCTTAGGGTTGGTTCTTGTGTGACAACCATGAATACAAAGAATGTTGGTTCTTGTGTTAACAACATTCATTATGGTATCTATTTTCTAGCTGCAATATTAATTTAACAATACACTCAATGGAAATGATGAGATATCAATATGTATAGAAAACATCACTGTGCATGAGAAAATCCTTTTATCTTTATGAATCATGCCAATATGTATATCAATGCTTATGCAGTAAAGTGTGACAAAGTGTTGTTGGAAAAGAAATGTTGATGAATTGAAAATAAGATGAAAAATGGGATAATGGTAGTGAATATGTAATGAATATAGTCCCCCCTCCCCAACTGAATTGGTTGCATGTCCCCATGCAACTTGGTGTAGGTCATGGAAGTAAAAAGGAAATGGAGCATGATGAGGTAATTTGCCAAATTATTCATTGCTAGCAGTTAAGGAATTACATGATTAAAGTTTAGAAAACAACATGCCTCCACTTACCCAAAAAGTAGATGAACGATATAATCAAGAATATTACACTTTCTGCAGACAGAAGTTGTTCCTCTAGTCATAATGGTTCAGATCTAGAACAAATGAGTGAACGACAAAGGATGAAGACCTTCCCTGAATGTCATAGACACCTGGAATACTGGTTCGATTGTGAACCTGTGTACCTGCAAACAAATCAAACATGCAAACACATCAAAGCTACCAGAAAATCATCTAATTATCCATGTTAGTGACTAAGGAATCTAACAACATGTACATGTGAGATCAAAACAACAGTAATGTGGGACGGAAATCAGCTTTGCATTAAGAATGTATGGAGAAGCTTACAACCGTTGCCTTAGTATTGACAAGCCCCTCCATGAGACAAACACTTCATCCCCATAAGCTCCAACTTTGCTTTCTATGCTCTCCAATGACTTGGGCAAAGTGGTCAATCCAACAGCATAACAATACCTCTATAGTTCTCCCCCTCAACTATGGACATGAGCTTGTATTTATAAGTCTCAATGGATAGGGATAGTTGAGAGAATTGTGGGTGAGGTGGCTCTAAGATCCTACCATGGGGGATCTTGAGCTCAAACTAACCCACAATGATAGGGATAAGGGAGGACACTAGGCTCATGATCTAGAAGCCTCGAGAAACTTCTCTTTTTCCCATTTTACCTAGGGTACCACTTTTCTTCTCTTATGACAGAGCGGTTTAGATGAGAAATGCTTTTGGACCAAAAACCATAGGTGGTGGCATCGCTTCTTGAAAACAAGATACAGGCGATGCTGAGCAAGGTACTGCTCATTGGCCACAAGGAAAGCACGGTGCTGGGTTTTTCCAAGTAAAACTGAAAAACATAGCAAGTTTCCACTCTAAGTGTTGGGATTAAGGGAAAACATGGAAGTTAAGGGTCTTATCACATGGTGGTGATAGGATTTGGGTATAACAAAATGCCCCCCAAAGCATGGGACTTAGAGGGATACGATAAGCGAGAGCTTTGAGAGAACAAGTTGTCACTTCAAGGTGAAAATGTTAGCTCGGTCGGAGAATGTCGTCCAGTAGGAATCTGTAGTACATCAATATTTTTGACTCATAGACATATTTAACCAACTCATGGCTACAGACCAATATAAGGTAGATCCATGAGAGGAATAAACAAGCATGGCTACATGAATACAACATAGATCCATGTGATAGAGGACTCAAACTTGGACATAGCAACCGGACATAAAACATAGATCTATGTCATCCAAATGCAAATTTGAGCATAGCCACGACCATACAAATGTGGATCCATTCTAGATATACAAAACTCCAACGCAACCTGGGGGAAAGCAATGAGTGCTAAACAAATACCCATGGTATTCATCTCATCTTCCACAAAGTACGATTCTATCCATGTGATTACAATGATCTAAAGTCGAACATGGTAGAAACCACTTGATTACCGGCTAATGATGTGAACCGTTAACAAGTGCGACAGAGATCACCATTGATGTCAATGATTCCCAAGGTACCCTAGTACAATCTACTGAGCGTGAATAGATATCCTGATGTCGAACACCCAGTCAATTCTATCGATCAAAGGTCAATGATGTGAACCTATGTCGAGAGCGATAGAATCTGTCATTAAGGCATACAGATCTCAAGGTACTAAGTTTTTGTTTCTAAGACTATTTCCTGGATGATGAGCTGGTGTCGATGGGAATAGTCTCATCGAAGGAGGGCCATGATGAGTCCCACATCAATGACATGAAACTTAGAACATAGTTCTAGAATGATGTAAATGTAGTAACCACAAGACTGACTCAAAAGTACTAACACAGAGACTATTTTGACTGCAAAGGTAAACTTCTTCAACTTCCCTTTGAACATCGAGTGGCACAACAAAAGACTTGGCAGTATGACTAAACCAGACAAACACACAGTGCGGCAGTGGACAATGCATTCTTTTGACAGACTCAAAGGAGTGGCATGACTCATGAAAGTGGATCATCATGGAGATCAACTGAATACCCAATTGACTGAAATGATATGCAGACAAGTGCCATGTTCAAAGGTAACGACAAACTACTGCCATTTATTTGCAAAATGATTCCCTTCCCATTTCCCCCATCATGATTGATGAGTGCCTCTTTTCGGCTTGACGAGTTCAAAGATGGTAACAAACACTCGGTATAGCTCATCCGAAGATAAGTCCAAACTCATATGTTTTACGAACCTAAGAGAGGAGGGGTTTGTTCCCCAAAAAAGGGTCTCTCAATGTTTAATTTAACAAGTCCAATGAAAGAAAACTCGGTATCGTTCATGTTTAGAGAGTTTGAATGACCACGGAAGAAGACTCCAAAGGGTCCTTTTTTGTATGATTTAGTCCCTAAGGCCCAAAAAAGTATAAAATAATGCCTTAGAGAACTATTCCAGTCATGATTGGCTGGAGTGTACCTTTTTTGTAAATACTCTATCCGAACCGAAAAAGAGACAACTTGCCATCGGAGAGACAACTCTTCAAATGCTTTAACGAGCGTGAAGAAGACAAGATCACTCGACGATCCTTTCGTATTTAAGGAGCCCGAAAAGAGTTTAAAGAAGACTCCATTAGGTCTCTTTTCACGATGAGGGATTTTACGAGCCTGAAAAGAATCAGAAACAGACTCGGACCTTTGCTACTAAGTTTCGAGAGCGTGACCAAAGTGTCGCAACAAACTCTCAAAGACTTTTTCCATTTTATGGTAGTACAAAAAATTCAAAAACTAACTCTCAAAACTTTACTGCTACTGTTCTTCTATCTTGCAACGACTCGAAAACAAGTGTTAAATGCGCTAATAACTGACATTAAAGGGTTACGACTGATAGATTCTAAAACAAAACTATAGCATGTCAAACCCAAAAATGTGTATAAAAGTCATGTAAATAGTGAAATAGTGAAAAATCAAAACATTTGACTATTTACCCATAGTGGAGAGCATTTGGAGCATTTTCCTGGCTAGAGTTCTAGTTGCTGATATCAGGAGCTTCCACCATCGGATTCGAGCACCGTTAGTTCCAGGTAATAGCCTAGATCCTATTCTTTCATCTTATGTCTTCAATTTTGATTTTTAATGGTGTTTTGGGATTGTATGGCAAGCCCTAAAATCATGGGAGCGGACACCGCTCTTATCCCTTGCGGGATAAGCGGTACCTCACTAGAACTGCGCCAAAAACATAGTGCATAGGCGGTGCCACCACCTGTCCTCAATGGGACACAGGCGGTGCTAGCCATGGAGAAATAAAAATAGTCACACAAGAAAAAGTAGCTCATTTCAATTGATTTGGATGATTAAGAATGATTTTAACAAGTCTTGTGATTGTTTTTTACAGGTTCTTGCTGATAAAAAATTGTCATATGGAAAGAGAGATAGCATGATAATGACGACGCCTTCACCGAGTGAAATGCGGGTTGCATAGCTGCATGGATATACTACGGACTCTTAAAAAAATTTCACACACCCAGTATGGTATCGCACGAGCGATTGCTAGAGCATATACTCCGGATGTGGAATTCGGAGCAACAATATTTCGAGGCCGGTGCTCACATTTTGATAGTTGAAGTAGAGGGAATCTACTTCTTGACTGACCTTTTGATATGGGGTGCTCTCATCTCGTTGAATGGTTCCCACGGAGTGGATATTACTACACAGGAGTTCATATACTGTCACTGTATTCCTGGGACAAGGACATCGGGGAAGAAAATCCCCATAAAAGCAGTGATGGATGGATCTCTACGGACTGCATTGTTTACCCTGCAGAGAGTGGCAGAAAGCCAAGGAGTGCACCAGGCATCTAGAGCACATATGCTCTATGCCATAGAGGCCATGGCACCTACAGTATTTAACTGGGTGGAAGGCCTGCTTCCAATCTTCAAGGATCAGTTGACCAAGTGTCGCCAAGGGGAACTGAAGCAATTTGGTTTTGGTTCCATTCTAGCTTGCTTCCTCTTTGAGCAGGTTCCACTAATGAGACCCTAGGTGGTCTTTACATAACTGAGAGCATGGGATCCTCACATGCATGTTGGGATTAGGGCAGACCCGGGTTCTATACTTTTGTCTCCGCACCAACAAAAGACCCACAATGTTGGCTTTTTCAGCAACAACCTGCGAACAGGTTGCAGTCTCACCTGAAACAGCTATGGGGTGCTGCAGAACCAGGTTTCTGCAAGTAGAAGAGGGATATTACTGTACCTTTAGCCTTTAACAAATAACAATCATATAATACAGATCTTCAACAGTCACGTATATAGCTTTGCAATTAGATTAACAAACAGTGTCTTGCTTAACCCTTAACTGGGAATTCATAGCGAAGTTAGTAATTAACAATGATCTTACTTATCAGTTATATACTTATCAATGCATAAAAGAACATAACAGAAACAACACAAAAGAACCACGACACAAGATATAACGTGGTTCAACCCCAGTTTAGGGGCTACATCCATAGAACTGTGTTTTATTCAACTCTTTACAAAAACCACAGTTCCGATCTACACACTTAGCTGCAGATCCCTTCAGTTCCTCAAGCTGCGCACTAAGCTGCAGATCTCTGTACACACAGCTGCAGATATTCTTATTCACCCAAAAACCCTCTGCGCACTCAGCTGCAGAGGTCGTCCACGCACACAGCTGGGACTTAACATTTCTTACAAAACTAGCCTTAGCTTCGCATCAAATCATCTTACATCAAAATCCTAACCTGACTCTTTTACAAAAGTGCTTATTTATAGAAGTGCACTTATTACAAAACCATGAGATTAAACCATGGGCACCCCGAACCCTAAACCCTGTACTTAAACCATGGGTTAATTACAAAAAGAGGGCTTTGACTCACCCCCGACACCCCTAAGACTATTTTGAGTCGCAACTCTGCTTACAAACTTCCACAAAAACCGCGGAGTTACCATAATTAAGGACCGTTAAGGTGCGCGCCCCAACGGGCCCCTAAGACTCACCAGTGTCCCGTCCCGGGACACTCAGTTGCTTGTATGGTGGTAGAATGTTATCTTCAGATGCTTGCTCCTTCTCTATGATCTCCTTACGCACTCTGTCAGGCTCTGTATCCATCTGCATCTCTGTAAGCATCAGCTTTAAACTTCCTGCCCTATTGCTCCCTTATATGCCTGTCATCATCGTCATCCTTTCTGCTACTTCTACCACGGCCGCAGCTTTCTTAATCCTTCATTATTTCATTCTTAGCAGGCTGTTGATGTTCCTTATGTTGTTGTCTACCTTCGCAAGATTTATGATGGTCATGGGAATTGTTGAGCCTTATAAAGCTATCAATGATTCCATCCCTCGAACTGCCTCTCATTCATGTCCTATCGAACATTTGACCATCCACAACTTTCGGTCCTTAGCATACGAGGCTCTGGTGATTGCATGCCAATGTACTTTTGCATAAGACAAACAGCATGCCTTTATTCCACTGAGCCAGGAGGATACATCTCGAGATCCTCCGGAGTATTTCCTGAGGACTTGTGCCTTTCTTCATTCTACTTAGAGCAAACTTCTGCCTTAAATTTCTTTCTGGTTGATCGTATCTGCATTGGCTGCTTCGGTGCTGGAGATGTCTCCTCGCAGGGTGTATTGCTCATAAGGTTCTGCAGACCTCTCTCCCTGAACTCTCGTAACAATACCTGGACTTCGCGATCATTCGACATGGTGCTAACTATAAACTCAAAGAAATGCGCAATGCAGGAGTTGCAGGCCTGTGTGGCTTCTTATAGAATCCCGCAGCAAAATCTGTTATGATGGGGCATGAATGACACCAAATCTACTAGAGTGGCGGTAAATCCTGTCCACACGAAGCTAGATTCTCCCAAGATCTCATCATTACAGGCTGTTAAGGCAGTTCACGTGTCGGTGCCGCCAAGTCTATTTTGTCCCATAAGTCACTTTTTAGGCTGCAACACACCTTTCTTCTTCGACATAACCCCTAACTTCATCTTCACCTCAATGAGTACCTTTGACACAATATTGGCCTTCGACCCATCCTGACCCAAGTGGCAACCAAACTTCCACCTTCGAACTTTGATAGTCTTCAACACTTCGTAGCTTTGAGAATAGCTTCATTATAGTCTAGTACCCAATTCCAACTGTTCTTGGTACTTAGACTATCCTTCTTGTTGTTACTTCTGATTAGGGGGGTCCCGGCTTGTCCATGTACTTCTTTAACCTACTTCCATTCACCATGGAAGGTAAAATATCCACATTCAATTTAGCTAGCTGGACTCCTCCACCATCGGTAACTCTCTGCACTATGTATGGTCCTTTCCAATGTGTCTTGAACTTACCCGGGAATTTCATGAATTTATTATCATATAAGAGCACAAGATCACCATTCTGGAACTGCTTCTTCTTAATGTGTCTATCATGCCATGCTTTTTCTCTAGCTTTCTGTACTTGCTGCTGGAACCCTGCGATGAATCTGTCTTCTTCAAGTTCTAGTATATTTGCCAACCTTTCTTTCAGCATAGCTGGATCATCCATCTCTGTGAAAGTAGATATTCTTAGGCTAGGAACAATGTAATCCATGGGCATGACTGCTTCTTGTCCATAGACCAACCTAAAAGGTGTATGGCATGTCAACTTCTTCCAGGTGGTTCTATAAGCCCATAGTACTGCTGAAATTCTAAGATCCCAATCATTTCTGTTAACATTGCAGACCTTCATCAGAGCATGTTCACGGATCTTGTTAAAGGCTTCGACAGTTCCATTTGCTTGAGGATGATAGGTAGTACTCTTTTGATGATATACTTGAAATTCTTCAGTCAGTACTTCAATAGTCTTATTTAGGAAATGTGATCCTTGATCACTCATAAGAATTCTAGGACACCCAAATCTTGAAAATATGTTATCGAAGATGAACTTCACAGCTGTAACAGCGCTACAGTTCTTGACCGGTTGAGCTTCGGCCCAACGAGTAAGGTAGTCAGTTGCTGTAATAATCTATCTTGCTCCAGATTTCTTTGCAGGGGGATTGATAGGTCCAACAAAATCAATATCCCACTTGTCAAAGGCTTGTAAAGTTACCTGTGGGACTAGAGGCATCTCGTCCCTCCTGGATGGTTTTCTTGTCCTCTGACAGATGTCGCAGCTATGGCAATACTCTCTTGCATCCTTATGAATTGAGGGCCACCACAATCCGGCTGTCAGAATCTTTTGTGCTGTAGATTTTCCTGCGTAATGACCTCCTGCTGCTCCAGAGTGTGCCTCAGCCAAAATTAATGGATTTTCATGCTCCAGGACACATCTGTGCAGTATTTCATCTGGTCCCATCTTATATAGTTGTCCTACTATTAAGGTAAAGTCGGCTGCTCTAACCACCAGCTACTTCTTCTACTGCATTGTCATTTCGGTGGGTGCAAAACCTGTAGACAAGTACTGAACAATATCCTGGAAATAATCATCAACCATCTGGATGGAAAACAACTAGGCATCAGGAAGACCTTCGTCCAAACTAATGGGCTCTTCTCCTGACTTGAGCCTCGACAAGTGGTCAGGACCTAGATTAAGCCTTCCAGGTTTGACTATGATCTCAAAGTCATATTCCTGAAACAGAATCAACCATCTGCATATCCTTCCACCTAGCATAGGCTTGTTAACCAAATACTTCAAAGCAGAATGGTCAATGAACATCTTAAAATGAGATCCTAACAGATAGTGTCAAAACTTCTGCAATGCATAAACCATAGCTAAACCTTCTCGTTCTGTCGTAGTATAATTCTTTTCTAATGTGGACAATTTTCTACTTGCGAAAGCAATAGGGTGATCAATATGACCTTCACCTGACTGAGCCAATACTATACCTAGACCAATGGAGGATGCATCAACATGCACATGAAACTCCTTATTCCAGTCAGGGAATACTAAAATAGGGGCAGTTACCATATTTTTCTTCAAAATATCCAAGCTGTCTTGACACTCAGGTGTCCATTCAAACTTAATATCTTTCTTCAACTGCTTTTCCATAGGGGTTGTGATATGAGCATATCCTTTAATGAATTTCCTGTAGTATCCAGTATGACCAAGTGTAGTGCGAAGTTGCTTAACAGACTTCGGAGGTGGCAAGTTCACAATAATGTCTATCTTCACAGGATCCATCATCATCCCTTGCTTACATACAATGTGACCTAGCAGAATTCCAAAAGGTGCACAAAAGATACACTTTTTCAAGTTCAAGGAAATATGATGCTGTCTACACTTGTCCAGCATAAGTCTTAAACTAGCTATATGGTATTTTAGTAACCCAAAGATAGTCCAATCATCAAAATAAACTTCTAAGAATTTATGTATAAATTCCTTAAATGCAGAGATTACTACTCTAGAAAACATAGCAGGTGCATTCTTCAATCCAAAGGGCATAACTGTATACTGAAAGGATCCCATTTCTGTAGCGAAGGTTGTCTTATGTCGATCTTCTGGAGCAATTCTAATCTGATGGTAACCTGAAAATCCATCAGTAAAAGAGTACACTTCTTGACCTCCAACATTGTCTAAAACTTCATCTATAAAGGGAGTAGGGAAAGGATCATGTAAACAGGCATCATTCAGCTTCCTCAAATCAACACAGATTCTGATTTCTCCCTTAGTCTTCTTTTCTTACACCACCATAGGACTGACCCATTCAAATTCTTCAACAGGCTCAATGATTCCTACAGCAAGCATCTTGTCTAGCTCCATTATAACTTTTTCTTTATACTTAGGGTTTATCCTATAAGGGCACTGTTTCACAGGCTTCGCATCAGGTTTCAAAGGGATCTTTATCACTCCTATGTCACCAAGGATACCTTTCATCTCTGAGAACTTCGTTGGAAATAGGTGCTGATACTCATGGAGAAGTTGGGTCACTTTTCTCACCATTTCTTCATCCCAATAATCTCCAATGATAGCATACTTAGGCTTCCCTTCTGAGCCAATGTTTATTGTCCGCGTCTTCAAAGGCTGAGTCACTTCAGGTGCTTCAACATCTGGTCCATGTACTTCACAGTGTCCGTCTGACTCAGGGATGTTAATGTTGCACGGATCATCATCCTCGTCAATTGCGAGGTTATAACATTCTACTGCATTAGCTTCTTGTTCCTTCCAATCAGGTTGGTATTCTGTTATTTCTTGATCATCAAACACTTTAGTATGGATCAATCTAACAGCTACGTCCAGACCAGGACAAACCTCATTAATAGAAAATGTCAACACAAAACTATCAACAAGACTATCCCAACTTACAGTACCATGCCGAAGCTCGACCTCCGCATACAAGTTCTTTGCTATGGGTTCCAGGGTGTGCACAAACCAATGTACCCATTCTTCACGAGGTACATGCTTCCATGCTTCATAGCATTGCTCCAAATGTCCCTGAGGACTAGTCTTACCATTAAAACTGCTTCACACCTCCTGAGGTTGATCCCTGAATCTTAGGCAAAGAGACTTCTGGCATGCTTCCCAACTATGAATGTACTTTTTATGACCATTCCACCATCTGGCTGCTGTGGCTCTGAATGCTGAATTGAGACTCTCCATTTTCTGTGAATCTGGTACTTGCTCTGAGAATTGTATAATAAAATCAGTTGGGTCTGTCAAGATATCAAAGGTAGGAAAGTCTCTTGCCTGTGAACCAATCCATCTGATAGACTTGGTAATTCTTGCACATCGGTGTCCATGTAGTTCATAAAGTCTATTCTTCCAATTCTCTAAACCGTCATCTGAATCCGTCATGTAGGAGCTGTCACACTGCCAATCCATGATACCTTCGGTAGTAGGATCAACATAATCTTCTTCCTTAGCTGTGATGTTGTAGATATGGTCCAAACATCCTGATCTTCATCTCTGAGTGGTTCTGTGTACCTTTCTCCTTGAGAAGGGTCCAGTGGCACTATGAATCTCAAACCTTTCCCTTCGAAAGTCATCTGTCTCTTTTTAAGGTTAATGACTGCAGCATTGTCTATGGCCCACTCAATTCCTAGCAAAGCTGGGTAGGGGTTGCTATCATCAATTATCTCAATGACTTCAAAGTCTGCTAAAGTACTGACTCCATCAATATCTACTGGGACACTAGGGAATCTTCCTAGGGGCACAATCTTCTGCTGATTGGCTAATCTCAACTGTATAGGAGACCATTCAAGGGTAGGTTTTCCCATTTGTTCCCATGTTTGTTTAGTTAAGACATTTACTTCAGATCCTAGGTCCAGAATGACATCAGTCATGTCATATTCTCCTATCTGAGCATGCAATCTCATTTCTCTTCCAGTTCTTCTGACTCTATTAACAGTTTTTTCCTTACCAGAGCTTCACTGAGGTTCACAAGAAGCAATAACTTTCTGTAACTCATTTAAAGAATTCTGATTTCTTAAGAGCTTCGTGCAACTCTGTAAAAATGAAAACAATGTACTTACTTTATTCGTCGAAGCTTCTTGAGACTGTGAATGCTGCGCAGGTGCTACTGGTGTGATTAGATCAGAAAAGTCTTTTTTGGCTTCCAGAAATGTCTCTTTTTCTCTTCCCACATTGAAGGTTGGAATTTTTTCTGGGGCCTTGCGAACCCAAGCCTCATCAGGTTGTTTCTCCTTATTCGGTACTTGCGTCGTAGTGCCACTCCTTGTAACAACATTAATGGCTGGAACAGGTCTTTGCTCTACAACAATCATTTGAATATTCTGAGTAGGAGCACTATTTCTTTCTTGTATCTTGGCTATCAGCTGCGGGAATTTCTCAATCACATAGTCGACTGCTCTGCAATATCGACATGTTGTAGTTGGGTTCCGACAGTCTCTAGCTAGATGTCCTGCCTGATTACAGTTATAGCACACCACCTGGGCTCGACCTCTTCCAGGCATACCACCATGACCACGACCTCCAAAATTACCCCGACCTGAGGTACTACGACGGTACCCATATCCATCATTTCCTTGTCCATCGTTTTGTACCCTATAAGCATCATAGGTTCATTCTCTCATGAGGTCAAAACTGCGACATTCATCCTCATTGTGGCCAACTGACTTACAGAACTTGCAATAGGGGTTCTTAGGTACTTGCACATATCTCTGCAGCAGATAGCAGTCTTCAGGTTGATGCTGGCCAGTTGTCCTACAGATCTCACAATATATAACACTAGGATTGAATGGGTTTGGCGCACCAGAATTCGGGTAATTTCTTACCGCATGACATTTTTCCTTGTCATGTCCTTCTGTTTGACATCGTGTACACCAAACCTGTTCTCGAACAGCTTTTCCTTTCTTCATGTCGCGTAGCTCCAAGGCCATTGCTGCTAACTGCGCTTGTATTTGAGCTATACCAAAACTATCTTCGATAGGAGTTGTTTCAAGTTTCATGGCAATTTCCAAAGCCTCTTGCTGATCAGTAACCTTCTGTTGCATGAGTGGAGTCCTGATATGCGGTAACAAAGATACAATGAGCCATTCCTTATGCTGCACTGGTCCAATAGTGAAACTGACTTGATCTAGTAGAACTTTGAACCTCTGATCAAAGTCCCACACTGATTCTCCTCACCTCTGCTGAATTTCCTTTAGTTCGGTGATACACTGCGACTCTGATTTAGGCTTCTTAAATTCCTTTATCATTGCCGCTTTTATATGAACCAAGACATGGTTCTGAGTACTGGAAAACTTCATGAACCCGGTCAAAGCACGGTCTCTAAAATAAGTAACCAGCCGCTCTCTTCGTGTATCTTGATCTGTAATGTTCTTGGCAGTCCACATGGCTTCAGATAAGAACCAAAACTGTTTTGGATCCTCTGATCCAGTTCCTTTAAAGACTGGGAGCTTAATGTCATCATTCATATGGGCCATCGCGGATCTAGGGGGGGAGGGAGGGGGACTAGTAGTAGGCGGGGGGGGGACTTACTGGGGTATACTGACCTACGACAGGAATACTCGGGCTAGGGTTACTTTCGGACTGCGACGGGTTCCCATGGATAACAGGTCTTTGCTGCGGGGTTACCGGAGGGTTTCCAACAGAAGGGTTTTTGTTGGGCATCGGGTCTGCTGAACTTACAGGGGTATACTCGGTATTTTGACCTAGGGTATAGGATCCAAAATTCCTCTTGTATATTTTACCACTTTGCAGCAAACCACTTTTCTTGTTGAAGTCACTTTCACTTCCAAACATAAGTTAGTACTACTAAATCTAACAGTCTGATTCAATGAGCAATATACCTTTTTCAGCCAATAGCATTTTAATTTTCAAATTAAATGAATTTAAGTACTTACCCCTTGGTCCTTTGAAAAAATGTCGTTCGGCTTCGCTGAAGGAAGTACTTGTGTCAATGGCAAACTCCGTCACAAATGCTTCAAGGGTTCGTGTTGTCCAGAAATCAATAGCTTGGGATATCTCGTTGTTCACCCTTTTCAATATATTAATTCTTGCGGGGGTCCAATCAGGAAACTGACCTTCTTGGAAGTTCGTCTTTCTCTCTGTCAACCTGGATAACCACTGGTGCAACTCTATGTGGATACTACCAAAGAAAATTTCATAAACATCAGAAAAAATGTACCTTTATAAAAAGGCGTCTAAACTGCGACGCGGATCTTTGTTCTCTTATTCAGCAAATTTCAGATAGGTCTTTTCAATCCAATCACCGATTTCTTTCACTGAGGGTCTCCAAAACAAAGCCCTCTAGGTACGACGTAAACCCCTCTTGAGCAGATACTGAGTTCAACCGGCAACGGAACCAATTTGTTGGGCTTAGGGAAAACCCAGGTTCTATACGTTTGTCTCTGCACCAACAAAATACCCACAGTGTTGGCCCTTTCAGAAACAACCTGCGAACAGGTTGCAGTCTCACCCGAAACAACTATGGGGTGCCGTAGAACCAGGTTTCTGCAAGCAAAAGAGGGATATTACTGTACCTTTAGCCTTTAACAAATAACAATCATACAATACAGATCTTCAACAGTCACGTATATAGCTTCACAATTAGATTAACAAACAGTGTCTTGCTTAACCCTTAACTGGGAATTCACAGCGAAGTTAGTAATTAGCAGTGATCTTACTTATCAGTTATTTACTTATCAATGCATAAAATAACATAATAGAAACAACACAAAAGAACCACGACACAAGATATAACATGGTTCACCCCTATTTTAGGGGCTACGTCCACAGAACTGTGTTTTATTCAACTCTTTACAAAAACCACAGTTCTAATCTGCGCACTCAGCTGCAGATCCCTTCAATTCCTCAAGCTGCGCACTAAGCTGCAGATCTCTGCACACACAGCTGCAGATCTTCTTATTCACCCAAAAACCCTCTGTGCACTTAGCTGCAAAGGTCATCCATGCACATAGTTGGGACTTAACCTTTCTTACAAAACTAGCCTTAGCTTCGCATCAAATCATCTTACATCAAAAGCCTAACCTGAATCTTTTACAAAAGTGCTTATTTATAGAAGTGCACTTATTACAAAACCATGGGCTTAAACCATGGGCACCCCGAACCCTAAACCCTGGACTTAAACCATGGGTTAATTACAAAAAGAGGGCTTTGACTCACCCTCGACACCCCTAATACTATTTTGAGTCGCAACTCCGCTTACAAACTTCCACAAAAACCGCTAAGTTACCATAATTAAGGACCGTTAAGGTGCGCGCCCCAACAATGCAGAGGTGGGTCCAGATTATGGCCCGTATTGGAGAGGGTAGGGGGAAGGTAAAGTTTGGTAACCCATTCTTTCGATGGTTGAGAGATCATCTCCTCATGGTGGAGGATTATTCATATGCGGGCACTAACTTCAATGGTGACCCTGACCTGCCGCTCCCACCTGGTGGACAGTGGGGTGACATCGGTAAGAAGCAAAAGACTCTAAAATGGAAATAGTGTTTTTTATGTTTTTGATGTTTTATAATTTTTATGTTAAGTAACGAGACTTGAATATTTTCATGCAAACGTTGGAGCAGCATGACCTGGGGGATCTTCCCCATTGGATAGATGAGCCGGAGCCCGTTTTGTACCACAGGGTGATGATGTGACCAGGGAGTTAGAGGAAAACCTAGAGAGGTTGACCCTAGACATCCCTAATGCTTCCATTGATGACCTCCCTCTGAGGCATCAGAGGCCTACAGCGGGAGTACCTGGTCTCTTTAGCAGACTGCTACGTAGAGTAGCCCGGGCAGTGATGTGTTACCACAAGCATCATTAGTCGATGTGTGCACGATGTATCCACTGAAATCTGATAGCTTCAATCTTTTGTATGGTGATTTTTACCTGAAAGCCTACATGCTTCAGATGAGGTCTCGTGACCTATTTTTTTTAAAACATGTTCATATATATATATACAGACTTTTACCTGGTGTTTATATGTCTCAAATGGTGAATGTATTTTACATGAGTTTTATGTGTCTTTAATTGTTTATTTACAATGAACCAAGTTTGATTTTCATGTCATGAATGGGAAATATGCCAATCTAGGATGTAATTAGCTAATGAGTCAGCAATTACATTATGTTCCCTGGGGATATGCCTATAGGTGATAGTTTCAAATGACATTTCTAACAAGCGTACCCTCCGAAAGAGACAGATGAACACTGGATTCCTAATGGTGTAAACATGGTTTAGATGACAAACCACTAGTTGTGAGTCCATCAAGACTACCAAATTGCGAACATCCTAGGAGGCAGCTTCAGTCAGAAGACCTATTACTTCTCGATACTCAGCAATTTTGTTGGTAGCGAGACCAATACAAACTGCTCCTGAACTGACCAAATCGTAAGCTAGGGAATAGAGAACCCAAGAAGCTGAGGCAATATTTAAGGTGTGGTGGAAAGCACCATCAGCAAAGCCATAGAAAGCCATCTGCTCTACACGACCAAAACATGGTATAAACAGATACGAACACTTAAACTCAAAACCATATTGAATATACTTAAGCACACTGAAAGTCAAGCAATATACATATATACAAGATACTACCCAAAAGAGATCTAGGCATAGTACCTCTTCAGGTACAACCCATTTCGAGGTTGCCCTAAAGGGATTCCATCGTAGTCTACGAGCTCGTAGGCCCCTTTCTCTAAAATTTTTGAAATGACGAAAGGACCGTACCATATGGATTCGAACTTTCCTTTCCCTAGTTTGTCATATCTTTGATCGTAAGTCAAAACTAGGTCACCCTCATTAAAGGCATGAGGTTGGACAGATTTATCATACTGCACCTTGACACGTTTCTTGTGTGCCTCATTATCGAAGGCATCATCTCTCCTAATTTCGTTAAGGTTGTTCAAGTATAAAAATCTCTCTTCCTCTGCAAAAGTGTCTGGGAGAAGTTCAACGGCAAGTTTCAAGGATGGAATCTAACATTGAATCTGTAAGACAGCTTCGAGTCCATAGACAAGCTAAAAAGGTGTGAAACCAGTAGTTGTTTTCACTGAAGTCCTATAATCCCAAAGAGAGGAGAAAAGGATATGGTGCCAGTTGGATTTATGGTCTCCAACCATCCAACGAACCATTGTTTTCAAAACTTTGTTAATGGCCTCTACCTGACCATTAGCTTGTGGATAAAAAGGCATAGAGTTTTCATGGCAAAAACCTAGCTTGGCACTTAGTTCCTCCATCATTTTATTATATAAATCTATTCCATGATCGGTAACTATGTACTGTGAGACTCTAAATCTATCTATCACATGATTGAACAGGAAGAGAGCGGCAGTCTTACCATCTTCCGCATATGTAGGCATGGCCTTAGCCCACTTTGTAAAATAGTCAACGGCTACGATGTTGTAACCATGCCCCCCGACTGAGGTAGGCTTACAATGCATATAATCAATCCCCCATTTGGTAAATGGGCCAACAACAATGACGGGGTGTAGCAGAGCAGGATGAGTGTGCTTTTTCGGATAAAAATGTTGACAAGGTGGGAATTTCTTGACAGCCTCGTGACAGTATTTAAAGACTGAAGGCTAGAAATAGCCAGTGCGAAGGATTTTCTGGCCTATAGCCATCCTAGATAAATGACCACCACATGCTCCAAAGTGGCAATCATTCAACACTTTTTCAGCTTCCTCATGGGTGAGGCATCGCCGGAGAATGGAATCGATCCCACATCTAAACAAGGTGTCATTCAAGTTGAGGTAGTATTTTTCATGGTAACGGATACGGCGGTGATCGTCATGGGATATATTTGGCAGAAATATTTGTGTTTGGAGATAAATGAGCAAATCTCCATACCATGGGTCGGTAGTGCTTATCAGAATCAGGAATTCATCTGGAAATGAATCACTGGGCTCAGATTCCATCGAAGCATAGGGAAGATCACACATGAGCTTGGCAAAGACTAAGGATTTCTTTGATGTGGCTTTGGAAAATTCCAGATCAAACTCCTGCAGTATGACTATCCATCGGGAGTACTTGCGCCCGATCACCTGAAAAGTGAAGATGTAATACATAGGGTTCTGGTCCTCCAATACAGTGGTTGTGCAGAGCAAAATGTAGTGATGAAATTTTTGAACAGCAATGACTGTGGCCAATGCTAATTTCTCCACACGTGAATATCGGGTTTCAAAATCCATAAGATTCTTACTAGCATAGTAAATCACATGCTCCTGACTGTCAAGATTTTCCTGCACCAAGAACATAGCGATGGTAGTAGTGGAGGCAGCAATATATAAGAGAAAGTCCTTTGATAATCTAGGGGCTGTATCACGGATGAATGAGTCAGAGCGTGTTTAAGATTATCAAAGGCTCGTTGGGCTTGGTCATCCCATTATAACGGAATTTCCTTCTTAAGGAGACGCATATAACCATGTGTTTTCTCTGCAAAATTGCACACGATATGGTGGAGAAAGTTTTCCTTCCCTTGCAAACTTTGGAGTTAGAGAAGATTGGTTGGGGCTAGTAGAGCTAAAATGGTGACAATTTTCAATGGGTCTATCCGGATGCCATCCTTAGAGACCACAAAACCCAACAGGCATCCCATCTCAATGCAAAAAACACATTTATGAAAATTGAGCCATATATTATAATGACGGCATCTCAGGAAAATATCTCTAAAATGACTAGGGTGGTCCTTTGGTCGCTGGGAATGAGCAGGGAGGTTGTCAAGGTACGGTTCAACAATATGTTTTATATCATGAAACGCATAGGACATAGCACACTGGAAAGTGGCTCCAGCATTTTTTAAGCCAAATGGTAACTTCTTATATGCAAAGGTTCCCCATGGGAAAATAAATGTCGTCTTGTGCTAATCGGTGGGTAATATCTCAATCTGATTATAACCAGAAAATCCATCCATGAATGAGAAGATGACACTTCCGGCACAGTTGTCGATAATCTGATCGATATGTGGAGTAGGAAAGTTGTCCTTGGTACAATCTTTATTCAAATCTATAAATCAATACAGAATCTAATGGTTCCCTGTTTTTAATTGACAGGGACAACGTTCGATACCCATTCTGTCAGGGGTACGGGATAAATAAACCTGGCTTTGAGAAGTTTCTCTATTTCAGCTTTAATAGCTACGGCCTTCTGTGGATGGACTTGACTTAGTTTTTTCCTAATAGGTTTAGCAGTGGGATAGGTTTTAATTTCATGGACCACAATGGATGGGTCTATCCCTGGAATTTCTTCATAAGACCAGGAAAAAATATCGCATAATTCTTTGAAAAGTGCCTTGTATGCTTTAGATTCTTCTGCTGAGTAGTTCTACCCAACATGAACATGCTCAATGATACCAGGATTGGCTGATATGTCAATCGTATTTGTATGAGTAATATTACATAGGTTTCCTTCGGAATATGTGTCTTGCAACAATATAGGACTTTGAGGTGTGTTGAAAATATCATTGGAAAACAGGGATGCAAAGTCATGGTCTACCGAACTGGTGTTGGGGAGGAACGAGGATCTATGATGGTGATCCTCCCAGATAGGCTCATTTGTATTCATGATCTTCATAATGGACTCATCAGAAGGAAAAGTATCAGAGAGATAATCTAGAATAGGAAGAGATGGTTCTAACCAGTAGGGTAGGTGGTAAGGGTCTGAAGCCACCAGATGAAGTTCATCAGTGTGATCATCGAAAAGGGTTTGAATGATGTTGTACATTTCCTCATGCGGACTCAACGAGGTGGACTCAATAATTTGTTTTCCCTTTGGATCATGATCAAATGATGCAATCATATTTACTGTCGTTGTGTCTATGTTAGGAGGAGTGGATGGAAAAATCCCCATAAGGGATGAATCCTTCAACATGCCTACCCTAATCGACTGGTAAGGAGGAGGGGACTGACCTAACATAGGGATGTTATTAGTCGTAGAGGTAGTAACATTTGGCATACAGAAATCAAGCTGGTCAATGATGACAATTCTCCCTAGATGTGGAAATTGGACAGTGCAAAATACCGTCGAAGCGACGGAATTCATGGTGTAAAACCAATTTCTTCCTAGAAGGAGGTTGTAATCTAACGGGGCGTCTACTACTTCTACTTGAATAGAAATAGTTTTTCCCCCAAGCTCAACTGCAAGGGATGATATGAGACCATGGGGCTGGAAACCTCATCCATCAAAGGCTTTCAGAGTTGTAGGTGATGTTACAAGCTTGGGAGAGCTGATAGCTTTCCAACAAGATAGGGACAAAACCGAAGTTGAAGCTCCTTCATCTAAGACAGTTCTAAAAACCTTCTTTCCAACTACTTTCATGATTTTTTGGAAAGCAAGTTTGTGAGGTATCCTATACTTATAGTTCTCGACATTGAAATGAATCAAATTAGTATTGTCCGGGTCTAAAGCTCCTAACACAATTAACAGGTTTTTGCGTTGTGTAGGACAACTTTGGAGCACTTCCAAGGTAGACATTGCACATAGTGCCTGAGTGATATCTTCAACTACATTATAAAATTGAGCAGCTTGGGCATTAGGGTTAAAAACAGCCTTCCTAAGAGTTCTCTTGGGTGGATGCAAAACCATGTCGAGAGTAGGCTTCTCGATGGTGAGGAGGATAGTAGACGAGGAGTCGGGAGAACCAGTAGAGGGAGCTTTTCCTGAAGAAGAATTGTCTTCTTTCTTGTCTGTGAATTTGTCATAACTCTGACTTCGATTTTGCAAACTAATAGTATCCGAGGACATCATGTGAATTTCCTCTGAAGAACTAGAGTTTCCCCGATTAGACATGTGGTCTATCAGTTGTTGTTGAGAGGGAAAAGGATCCGTGAGAACTGCGGGTACGGGATTTGTTTTTAAAAATTAGGTGATTGCATCCCAACGGGGACACTCTTTTGTGAAATGGTCACCTCCGCATAGCAGACATGGATATTTTTCTTTTCTTTTCCCTTTATTGTTATCGTTGGTGGTTGGTTTTGGATTCTCCTGTTGGTTTCCAGGATTTTTATTTTTAGCTTTACCTTCATTTTTATTATTGCCAGGTGTTTGAATAATCTGCATAGAATTGACCTCGGTGGAAACCTTGGGAGTGGAAGGAGTAGGGGTGGCGGTCTGGGGTTGCTTGGTAGGTTTTGCTGCTGATGGGGACTAGATTGAACCAATAATCCCATCGACAGGGACTTCTGTTGGTGGCTTTGCGGAATCGGTGCTAGGGCAAGGGGCTTGAGGAATCAAGTCATACAAAGTTATGGGCTGGGAATAGACAAAGTCTAGATATTGGGCTTGACTAATGGCTTGCTCTTCAGTAACAGGACCACCCATAGCCACATCTTGGGTAATCGGAGGCAACAAAGATTTAGTAAACCAATCAGCTAATAATTGATCCCGAATAGGAGCCTTAACAAGTATTCTCCACCTTCTCCACTCATGGATATGATCAGATATGTGGGTGGAGGTGTTCTGTCATAAAGAAGTTAAGAGATCAGTACTCGTTTCATAACGGATAGGAATTTGAAAGTGTGTAAGAAATACAGTTGCCAATGAGCCAAAATCCACAAACGAATGTTGCGTAAGTTCAATGTACCATTTTGCGGTTGTACCAGTCAAATTTCGTTGAAAGATTGTTAAATGAACTAAATCATTCATAAGGGAGTTTGAAGAACACCACAGATGGAATGTAATGACATGGTTTTTTGGATCGTCTCCCTGCTTCCCATCAAAATTTGGAATGTTTGATGGTAACTTAACTGGAATGGGAGGCCATGAGGGGTTATGTGGAATGGGGTCATTAATCAACTTGGACAAATCAGGCAAGTCCAAAGTTGCTAGGAAAGGTAACTAATGATTAGGTTGCACATACTGGTAATATTGATGTGGCATATAAGTACTATTAGGACCATAAGTAGACTGATAGACAGGTTGTTGTGATGAATAACTACCGTAAAATCTTCCCATATGGGGTTGATTTCTGGGATCTTGACTGTTAGGACCACGAGGGCCTCCGAGAGGAGGACCACCAGGGCCTCTGGGACCACCAGGACCATTGGGACCACCAAGACCACCTAGACCACCAAGAGGCAGACCACTAGACCCTTTGGGACCTCTAGGAGGTAAACCTCCAGAGCCTCTGGAACCACTAGGAGGAGGGCCACCAGACCCTCCATAGCCATTAAGAGTGAAGCCACTACTCTCCCCAGGACTACCAAGACCATTAGGACCATAAGGAGGAAAGCCACTAGGCCCTTCGGGACCATTAGGCCCCCCAATGGGAGGACCTCCATAAGGCGGTCCTCCGGCACCTCCCGCAGTATGTATAGGTATCCCCCCCATAGCTAGCATGTAGGACCAGTTAGGTTTTCCCCATGGCATGAAAGTATTACTAGGATACGGAATTCCAGCATGAGGCATTCATGTAGGGTTAGGTGGATAATTAATGTTTCCTATAGGTACTTGATTTGTTGTGTAACCATAACCCCAAGAGGTTTGATTGGTTACAGGTTGTGCCCCCAAGGGCTGACCTGAACTAGATGGGGGGTTAACCACATTAGTGTGGGTGGGAGGGACATAAACTATAGATTTCTCTATACTAGAGGTCTGTCATTGACTAGGTACAATTCTGGTTCCATATAACGTAGGTCGTGCCGGGGGTCGCCCCCCGGCACTAGAAGGTAACGATGAAACAGGAATTGAATATTGAGCCCCAGGTACAGAAGACCTGAGAGGATTGGGAACAAACATAATATGGGAGGTAGTGGGGTTGGAATTTTGACCTGGATTATGTGGAGTCACTGTGCGATCTAAAATCGGTTCAATGGGTCTCATAGAATCGGCAAGTGAATGATATCCCACAAGAATAGCTACAGAACGTGATGGTGGTGTGCCCAATATGTCATCTATTTTCTTTTCAATATCTTGTGCATGGAGAATGGCTTCCTGGTATTGTCTATGTTCTTCTTCATCTAGTGAAAATTCTTTAAAAAAGTTTAAACGGGTGCCAAATGAGGCAATGGCTTGTCCTATAGAGGTATCCCAAAATGGAGCATTGGGACCGTAATCCAGACGAGTAGTATCATCAACATGACCTTCTGTGGGAGAATGGAATGAATTATTACCCCGAGAAGGTTGTTGGACCAAGGGAGCTGATTTTGAAGCCTATGGTCCTCTACTTTTTGCAACCACATTCTCTCCCACTTGAGAGTTGGTAGCAGCTCCTTGGTTGATAGCTTCCGTAGGATTTTCTCCTGAAACAGGAATAAAAATCAGGTGGCAAGCCCCATACTCTCCTGGACTATCTTAGCTCAGCCAGCTTGTATAGCTCCTATCTAACCTAGTGTCTCAAAAACTAGAAAACACACCAAAAGTTTCCCTACTCAAGCTATAGGTCAAACAAGAAAACTTAAATGACAGGAGGAGTTCAGATAGTCAAGTCTCTCACCAGGATTGTCAAGAAGGTTCCACTCGCGATATACCTCAAGGGTATGTGCGTAGTAATCTCCTCGAATGTTTTTTTTTGTGTATGGCTCCAAGCAAGATGGCCAAAGGGATTTTCTTAGATAGATAAGGTATCATAGTGGGGTCTCTCGATATATGCAAGGTACGTGGGAGCTCAAATCGGTAGTAGTGTTGTCTAATGCATAATCGTTCAAAAGGGGCCTTTCGATATACAATCGAGTATGTGAAGTACCTTTCTATATGCCTCAAAGGTACGTGAAAGGCCGTTCTATATACCGACGGTATGTGGAAGAACCACGCGAGTCCCAAGATGTAATGCGGAGGAGTAACGACAACTCCTACGCTTAACAATGCCCGAGCACGTCTCTAGCCTATCACTCAAATTGCTATGTAATTTTTAACCTATAACTACCGATATTTTTAAATTGGATAGTTAGGTGAATGCATGGAGTTTTGACAGAAAAATTAAAACCATGCAGTATGCATATGCAAATATTTCACTTTACCGTTCGTGGTATGCCTACCTACGGGAGGGAAAGAGAGTATTTTCTTTTGTTTTAAAGACAAAAATTCCCAAAAACTATCTTGAACAAATAAAAATCAAAGACAAGCAACACTTTCCAAACTCATTTTCTTTTTCTGAAAGCAATCAAAAAGGGGAAGAGTCTCTTTTCCTAAAAGAAAAAACAAGAAGCACACTACATGCATATGCACTCTATTTTTTTATTTTTCTTAAAACATAGATAGATCTAACTTAAAACTACACTATTTTTTGTATTTTGATGAGATAGTACTAATGCAAAAGAGACAAAATAACACAAAGAACCTGAAAGCTTGTGAGGCTAATCAGAGATCCAATGTCTTATGCTCAATAATGATAATGACCTAATCTCAGTCAAAAAAATTCTTTTTAACAAGCAAAAAGAAGTCCTCTATGGAAACAAAAAATGAAATCAAGACGCCAATCAAATGGTTTTTCTTTCAGTATTTATAACAAAAATGAAAAGAGAGCTCACTATAGCCTAAGCTTTTGAAAAAGAATTCCTTTCACAATCACAACCAACAAGCACGGAAGAAAATGAGTAATCAACAAGCCTAGTCTAGCTTTCGAATTCTTCAATCAAACAAATATTTTACCACAGAATTTCAAACCATGAGCATTCAAAATCTGACACAAAATCCTGACAGTGTAGGGCTGAAAGCAAACAAACTCAATTTTTTGCAAAAAATGAGAAAAAACTAGTCTTGGAACAAGGCCTACCTGGCACAGCGCTAGAGGGGTCTTGATAGAGAGGTTCTGGACGAGCACTGTTTCTGGATAACAAGACTTAGGCGGTGGCACCGTGTATGGCTAACAGAGTTCAAGAGGTGGCATCGCTTCTTGCCAATAGCACATGTGCGGTTCCCTGAATATTCCAAAGCACAAAGGAGAACAAAAGATCAAGTCAGAAATTGATCAGATCAGGGCAAAAATTGATGGATTGATGGTAAAAAAGAGCATAAAAATAGAAATAATTCATATCTGAGCAGATCTAAAAGTCTCAAACCAAAATTCACTGAGTCAGATGGCAGATCTGACTGAAGAGAGTTGGATATGGATCCTGGATTCAGACAAGAGTTCAAGAACTGAGGAAGATTAGATAAACTGAGATTTGCATTGTTCCCCAATGGACTCGCCAGATTTGTAATCAGGAATATTGCACCTTCTGCGGACAGAAGTTGTTCCTTTGGTCTGAATGGTTTAGATCTAGAACAAATGAGTGAACGAAAAAGTATGAAGACCTTCCCTTAATGTCGTAGACACCTGGAATACTGCTTCGATTGTGAACCTGTGTACCTGCAAATAGATCAAACATGCAAACACATCAAAGCTACCAGAAAATCATCTACTTATCCATGTTAGTGACTAAGGAATCTAACAACATGTACATGTGAGATCAAAACAACATTAATGTGGGACGAAAATCAGCTTTTCATTAAGAATGTATGGAGAAGCTTACAACCATTGCCTTAGTGTCGACAAGCCCCTCCATGAGACAAACACTTCATCCCCATAAGCTCCAACTTTGCTCTCTATGCTCTCCAATGACTTGGGCTAAGTGATCAATCCAACAGCATAACAATACCTCTATAGTTCTCCCCCTCAACTATGGACATGAGCTTGTATTTATAAGGCTCAATGGATAGGGATAGTTGAGAGAATTGTGGATGAGGTGGCTTTAAGATCATACCATGGGGGATCTTCAGCTCAAAATAACCCACAATGATAGGGATAAGGGAGGACACGAGGCTCATGATCTAGAAGCCTCGAGAAACTTCTCTTTTTACCATTTTACCCAGGATACCACTTTTCTTCTCTTATGATAGAGTGGTTTAGATAGAAATTCTTTTGGACCAAAAACCATAGGCGGTGGCACCGCTTCTTGAAATAGGATACAGGCGATACTGAGCAAGGTACCACTCATTGGCCACAAGGAAAGCGCGGTGCTGGTTTTTTCCAAGTGGAACTGACAAACAGAGCAAGTTTCCACTCTAAGTGTTGGGATTAAGGGTAAACATGGAATTTAAGGGTCTTATCACATGGTGGTGACATGATTTGGGTATAACAAACGATGTAATAGAAATGTATTTGTTGTTTCTGGATCATGGAGAATATGTCACTGCTGCAGGATAAACATGTAACTGTAAATGATGTTGCGGCTGCAACTGTTGTAACTGTTGTAGTGAGAAGTGGAGGAATCTGAACTGCTGAATCATGGAAAATGTGGAGGGCAGAAAGTGGAACTGTTGTACTCTCATAGATCTGAAGTCATGCTTCTATAACTACTGATGGATTCATGAGAAATAATATATAGTCTTCACCCGCTACAAAACCCAATGGTACAGTTCTAATCATGTGAATGTATGTGTCGAGGTCGAGCATGAAGAGAAATCATTAGATTACCGACCATTGATGAATTTCGTTAGCCAATGCGAGGTAGACTCACCATTTATATAAATGAGTGCCAAGGTACCCAAGTAAATCTTGCAGAGTGTGAATAGATGTGTGGATGTAGAGCCACTTGGAATCTCTGACGATCAAGGGACATTGATGTATTCCCATGATTGTCAGTGAGAGAACTTAACATTAAGGCATGCAAGCCTCCAGGTACTCAAAACGAACTCTAGTCTATATCCCAGATAAAGTGTTGAGGTCGATGGGGCAAGAATTGTTGAAAAGTGGGCCTTAAGGAATCCCACATCAGTCAACGCAAGTTGGTACAAAAATATTAATAGGACTATAAGTGAAAAGATATCACAGTCAAGCAGTGGATATGGAAAGGAAATGTAATCATGAAAAGGGAACTGGATGGTCTTATTGAAAAGGTAAAAATGAACTGGAAAAGAAGGAAATGATGTATGCAACTCAGAAAGACAAGTGTGTGAGGAGTCATGATAGTTAAGGCAATGAAATAGTGGACTCCGGTACGGATGACTAATGTGCCTTGAAGGAAAAATGTAGGTAAACATCCATGACGCAAATGTGTTTATGGATGGTTTTTGTGTAATAACTAACGTTATGATGTTTATCGGCAAACGTCATGAGTAAAAACTCCTTCAGGTTGTCTATCAAAGCATGTTTATCAAAATTTTTGTGATTCTTGAAAAGTCACTCGGCAGCAAAATGCGATCGTCTCTGAAACCTGAAAAAAAACTTAGTACAAATTCCTGCATGAAACTTGTGAGAAGTTCAAACATATCATGCAGACAGAAGCACACAAGCTGCAAAAAAATATCAGGAAGAAATAAAATGTGTTATACATGTTTCCCGTGTTG
>LPNX010189676.1:84067-134364 GCA_001517045.1 Pseudotsuga menziesii
ACTAGCTGCAACAACTGGCTGCGACAACCAGCTGCAACACCCAGATGTAACAACCAGCTGCGACACACAAGAAACTTTCTATGCTGTGAGAAAATTGGTTCATTGTGCACTTTTATGGATTTTAAAATCAAATATCCTGGAACATAGTTGTGCATTGGCCGCTTCTATCAAATGCTTAATTTCCACAAAGTCATGCTGGTGCAAAAATGGGTCATGTGCCTGTATGCAGTGTGTAATAATGCTCACAGTTGAAATTGCAGCCCAAGTTTTGGTATTGTTCATTTAGCTGGGATATAGGAACTGAATGCAACTGCTAGATTAATAAAACTCACCTCGCCTTCCTCCTTTTTGTGATGTTAAGACCGATCCACTTGCTTCTGCAATCATAATTTCTCTCGCAACATAATCATCAACATGCACAAAAACCAATTGCGTCATGATCTGGAAAATAGATATTAAACCAGCAAGGATAATTTATTGGGATGATACAAGAATATACTATCATTATGATATAAACTCAAGATGCATACATACAAGAATTCACCTTTGGAAGCTTATACTCCCATCACCTTCATCAATCGCATAAGGAGATTGAGCCTCATCAAAATATACACTTTCATTTGATGCTCATATGTACTCTGAAATCTCGCAAGGTTTGGAAGAGTTAGACATTTGGATCAGTTAATTTTATTGGCTCATAAACCCACTAACACACATCGTAGGAATTTATGTACCCCTTGCGGTGCTTGAAAACTATTGGCCACCAAAGGCTTGCTTGTAACACTTTCTGAGTAGTCACTTTACCTCTAACATGCCCCCATGTGACTCCATAACACATTGCCTACGAATGATATAAATCCCTAGTTTTTATAAATTATCTGCAATCAGCTGATAGTATACCGCTCAGACCACCATATGCCTTTTATAGTTGCGAAAGAATACTATGGGAAAGTACCAATCTACAAGAATAATGCAATATATGAAATATAGTTGGGAACAGCCCCAACTTTGAACAAATAAACATCAAGAAGCCGATCATCTACAGCTCTTTTTGATTCACCAGATTCCAACCGAAAGAGATGGCTAGGTCCCATGTTGAGATTACCCCGATCACAACTTCAAAGGAGAATTATTGAAAAAATAAAAGCCACCTGAAAATACTTCCTTCTAGCACTGGCTTATCAATTAAGTATTTTGGGCCAGAATGATTAGTGAAAAAATTCAAACCTATCACCTGGTTATTTCCACGATGAAGTAGCATATTGGCGTTGATGTCCTTTAGGCCTATGCCCCAAAGCAATGCAATATTAAATAGTTATCAAACGGAAAAATCTGACCATGCTATCCCTAGAGCTATGTTCCAATTATAGTGAGCCAATTTATGGATGAATTAACAGCTGAAGAGACTTGAATGAGCAATGGTGTATATGACACTTTGGAAAATAGGAGTCATGAAAGTCAGGAGTCTTGTTTTATTGATTCAATTGGGATCTATCCATTCCAGCATATAGTTGTGTAGGAGAAGGGTTCAATTCACCGCTCCAATAGGAGACTGATCCTTGAGTGATATATCAATGGATTGCATCATCAATTGGCCAATAAATCACGTATTATAATTCTTATAAAGAGAGAGAAATGTGAACTTGCTTACATAACGATGCCTTTGGTCGAATTGAGATTGAATTGATGGTAAATATGGGGTAAAGAGCCTCTTAGAGATGGTCTCATAGATTCGGTGATTTCTTCTACATTATGGCGTAAAGTATTTTCATGGACATGAATTTGGGAATTGTGGGTGTTTCGACATGGCAGATGGGACGTTCATTTATTAGCAGTTGTCGTTGTCGTTGCAGACTGAGGACTTGTTTCCTCCAACATGTCACATATTGCTTGAATTCTCTCTAATTAAGGGTCAGAAAATAACTTCTCATCAATTTGTTTGATGCTCTTTGATTTCTTGGTTGTTCATGATATGTGTGAGCTTCTCTACTATGAACAGTCTCGCTTTATCTGCTAGTCCAAACAAAAAATCTTGTTTGACTTTATGTTGCCTCTGGTAGCATGGTGCAGTCGATATCTTAAATAATTTTCTGGAAGGGTTAATTGAACAATATGCGTACAAGGAGAGCATGTTATATTTCTCCTAATGAAGAAATCACCTTCACTATTGAATCATGCAGAATATAACCTTTTTCGTGTCATGTGTTTTGGGAGATCGCAGAGGTAGATTATAGAGGGCAACGCTGGAAGATTTTGACATCTACAAAGGATGCTCTACTCATTTAGCAAGATCAACGGAGTATGGGTTCAGCAATAAACACGATCAACGTTTTAGTGAATCTAATAAATGGAGTATTTTTGTTTCGTAAAAATAACCACCACTTCCATCCGTATAAAACCAGATTTCTACCAAACATAGGTATGTAGATGCAGTAAATGGAGACGCCCCTATTTTAGTGAATCAAAGGATCTCATCATGGAGATGACTACACTTCTGATCTAAAATCCAGTGGATCGACAGAGATGGAGGACCAATCAAGGGTGTGATTATGCTAATCCTGGAAATATCGATTTCCCAAAACCTAAGTTTACATCCAGCTATTTTTTTTGTAACAACCATATCTATTAATAGCGGGTAGATTTTCAATGGCGATAGAGTCGAAATGGGGAGAATGTAAAGATAGTGGAGAAATCATGGAGGATCGCTCGAAACCTACCGCAGAATGTGAAGTTCTTAAGGGGTTTTTTTATTGCAACGGTTGGTAATCTATGGTAGAAGCGCCTCTTTCCCACAAAACATTATTGAGGTTGTTGTAGGATTATTCAATTCCTTTCTGTCTTGGATGGAGCTGCAACACTCACCTAAATACCCAGGTCTTAGGAAAGTAATGATTGGTTTTCTTGTTGCGTGTCTTTCTCCATGATTGATATCTTTCTACAACTATCAATGAGATGAGTGCGTCACCATTTGGTCAAGATGCTCTCCAAACTAGCCGAGAGAGCTAATTGTTCCATTTCTTTATTCCATTATTGGAATGAGAGAAGGAAAGATCAGAGGCATGCAATCTTGAATCTCAGGAGCCAAGTGATTAAATTATTCCATGCGGTTGTGTTTTGTTTGCAGGTTTAGGTATAAATTCATGTGTTTTATTCAACCTCCAATTTATTTTACTCGCAATCAATTCAGAGTATGCCACTTACAGTTTCTGTGTGCAGGTCAAAGGATAAAAATGAGGAGCTATAACAGACCAAAGGATAAATGCACCGTTAGGTTTAAATTGAGGCTTGAAGGATAAAGCCAAGTCATGGAAACTCCAACCAAAAATAAACCAAACCGAAATAGAGTTCGAGTGGCTGAAACAGTCAGATAAAGTTAACAAATATGAAATTATGTGCACGCAAACCAAAACTGAATAAAAGCAAAAGTTAAAAAATTGAGAGTATCACATGTGTGATATTGTTTTAGGTGTTGTTTTGGCTGTTGTTTCGGCGTTGTTTCATCTTGGAAAAACACAGCTCTACATTGCATTTAACACATTCTGAGTGAGGAAATCTGGTAATGTAATCATTCGTGGTACATTTTCACAAGTTCTAGCTTTGAAAAACTTGATTCACTCTCAACTTGCATTAAATTGCATACCACTTATTGTGTTTTATGTTTTTCAGAAAATCAAATAAAAGAATTCTAAAAATTATTCTTGCAAACTTATTGAACTACAGGATGAAGGATGAAGGAAACGAAATGCTTGCAACTCCAACTGAGGAGAAGCTTATAGGCTTGACACTTCTTCAACTTCTATTTCAGCTCGGATTTGCATTGTTTCGGCTTGGATTTACAGCTATTATAATTTCAGTGACAATTTTAGTTTAAAATGAATTTGCCACATGAATTTGTAGGCCGGTTTTATTTTACCAAAAAAAAAATAGCAAATGGAGATAAATAATTTGAAAAATAAAGATGAAATCGATTAGGTATGTTGCAAACATAAATTTATTCTTTCCTGAAAACGTTAGAAAACATCCTACTTTTTTATCCTCGTGATCGTACGAAGCGCGGAGGAGAGCATACTTATTCTAGGTGAAAGCAAAAACTGAAAATAAAATCCTACCTACTCTCTACTAATTGGGATTTATAAAACAGTTGCGTGTAGTTAAATATCCAATGTAGCCATTCACGTAACAGAAATAAGAAGATGAGGATAAACAAAAATGTGTGAAATTAGTTGTTTTGGATGTGAATTAACTAGAAAAAAAAAAAGAAAAACTAAATTGTTCTAACCTTGTACTCGCTTGAAACCATCGTTCAATAGGGATTTTGTAGGCATAGTTTTCACTCCTCAGATCATGCTGCAACTCCTTGTTGTCCTCGTCGATCTCTTGATCGCATGAGTGTTCTCCATCAAATGTGCAAGATTCCTCGAAGGTTGATTCATTGTTCGTTGTTGGAGGAGTAATTAAGCTCTTGGCTGCTGTCAGGATCTCTTGTTCGTGAGAAGAGGAGATCTCTACTTTTGCAAGGATCTGAGTGAGCTGTTCCAAGATTAAACTCATTGTTAAATCATTTTGAAAAAGGGATTCTTATAGCACCCAAAGATTAAAAAAATTAAAATTAAAAAACACACTTGCTAAGCCAGATTAAAAAAACACTCTATATAGAAAACAATTACTCTTCATAGTTGTGAAAAAAAACACACTTGCTGAAATTGAAATTCACACTTGCAGAATTGAAACACTCTTTGCAAAAATTTAAATCCATGCTTTAGTGTACGCTTGCATAAAATTAATTAAACTATACTTCAATCCATCTTGCTTCCCCGGTAATGGCGCCAAAATGTTAGGCAGGAATATTGTCGTTTAATTCCATTCTAGTATTTTCCTAACAAATTAATTTATCAATCCGAGGTTCGTAGGCTTACGAAGCACATGCAAAGTATATGCAGGACTGAAGCGAAATTAAGCTAATATAACCACCCCTTGCTAGTTTCTAATTGCAAATTATAACACACAACTGCTAATCTAATGCTGGAAGCTGAAACACATGGCTGAAAGTAAATTGCATAAAATAAAGACAAGATATGAAGAGAAATGAGACAACACATGTGAGCTCACATTAACGACAAATAAATATTAATTTAAATCACAAGAATCAATGACAAATCATGAAAGCATCAAAACTAAGATTATGAACAAAAGCTAAGAATTCCCTTCTCCATATTACAAATTCAAGACTAACTTCTACAATCTACTACCCCCAAATGAAGAGAGAGCACTCTCTTTTATACATGAATTTCTTTGAGAAGGAGATAACCATATCATAATGACAGATCCATTATTCTCTCAACCACTCTCAACTAATTTCCTATTATTACAAGATATTATCCATTCAAATCCTCCACATGTCTCTCACAAATTCTCCACATCTCTCTCGTAAATCCTAGATAGGATATACCAACAAAATCTCCACAATCTTCTCCTTGGAATATTCTTCGAATAACTATCTCCTTGAAATGGAGGAGATATTCGAGAAGTCTTTTCTTTGAATTAATCCTTCACATATTCCTACACATTATAAAGCTCATCCATACTTGAGATGTTAGTGAAAAACGTGTTAATTTCTAATATTTAATCATAAATTCCTTTTTAATACTAATGAATAAAGTGGACAATAATAAGGTGAAACCCAAATATATGTATGGAAATGGTATGATGAAAGGTTAATGGGGCGATGAAATGTGAGGAATAGCGAAAGGTAAAGTGGATGACAATATGACATTTATGAGTATCAACAATTATGATAGAGGATAACAAATATGTATTTACCAGTTCATCATTGGCCATTCAAAATTAACTTTGTGAGGTAGAGAAATTACTCCCAAAGGTTGTCTAATCATTTTACATTTGCAACCAGGGTATATGCTTCGCAGAAGTTTAAATGAAAATAAACAACACAGATGTAAGTGTTACTTTGGGAGTGAGATCTATGTTATAAAACATTCATTTTGTGCTTCTAAGTCAATATAATAGAGACTGTTCAGTTTCCACTGGTTTTTTAAAGCATTAATATTAACTACCTTATGTTTCATTCACTCAGTTTACCAAGCTTATTTCCATCCCCTTTTATTAAAGAATCAAGACAGATTTCCCCTAGAGGTGAAAGAAAACGCGTCATAGGATCTGTTACTTGAAACCGAGGGAATCTTAGGGAACCTTGAAACCATGGTTCGCAATTACAACCTACGAAAACCTCATACGTGACAGTGTCATCTCTAAGGACTAAAAAATCACACAAAGAAACCCTTGGTCGTAGGCAGCGATACTAAAAGTGAAAACTCACCAAGGGTTTCCCTACTGCCGCATACTCATATGAAAAAATCAATATAAACCACATGAGGATGAAGAAACACCCAGCCCAGAGCAGTTTCATCCTAAAAACCCTGAGGTTTGACATACGCCTATATACAGCTTGAAGAACAAAACCAACTGGTGCGGTGAAAACAAAACCCATTCCAATCAGGTTGGCAGGCTAGAAAAGCACTCAGTGAGGTCAAGGGTTTCCTGGAACCATACTCGGGAAGACTTTGGTGGTTGACTAGTCAAATGAGATACCTATGGTTTGAGGTTGGCTTTTAAAATAAGACCGTAGAAAGAAAAACCCCAATCACAGTAACCCTACACCTCCAATAAAATAGTCCTTTCAAGCTTCTAGATGATGATACTCAAGATGATGCCAAACATGATGATGATTGAGATGATGCCATAGATGATGATGCTCGATATGATTCCAAATATGATGATGCTTGAGATGATTCCAAATATGATGATGCTTTAGATGATTCCAGAGATGATGATGCTTGAGATGATTCCAAAGATGATGATGCGAGAGATGATTCCAGAGATGATGATGCTTGAAATGATTCCAGAGATGATGATGCATTGGTCCTAGGGATAGTAAGGTAGAATTCACTTAGAATTATTTCAAGTATGGAGAAGAGTTGAAGAAGAGGAGAAAGGTAGTTATGACAGAAGCAATGAAAAAAAGGAAGAAGAAGAGGAAGAGGCGCAACAAAAGAGGAAGTTGTGTTAGAATAGGAAGAGGCGCAACAAAAGAAGAATATGTGTCGGAAGAGGAATTTGCGACAGAAGGGAGGAGTGCAACAAGGGAAGGTGCAATAGAATAACAATATCAAAAGGCGTGCGGGTAACATAACGGCTGGAAAATGACAGTAAGGCGTAACACTTAGAAAGTGACAGGCCTTAAAGATCGTGTATGAATTCGGTTAGAGCCGACGGAAACCGCACATATGAAGGTATAATCTATGTAAGCCAGGTTGTTAGTGCCTCCCGTTAGGTGTTACTAGAATAGGAAAGATAGCTAGTTGGCTAGATATAGAAATTCGATTGAGAAAGTGACAGAAAATGAGTTTGTAATGAGTTTGTAACGAGTCTGTAATGGGGCTATAAAGGAAGGAACCAAAGTTGTATGTGGGTTAGACTCTCGTTAGATTCTATACTATTAGCTTCTCGACTATTGGCTCTGTATTTTTTATGTCGGTATTGCTTAGTGCATATGAGTTGAAGAATATGCAGAAGAGTAGGAAAGATTGAGTTGATCCAGGTTGTGTGCAGATCATTAGAAGATCAAAGTAGGAAGAGAGCAGAGAGAAGATCAGAGAGCATGAGAGGAAGGAAGAGTCTGTAAATATAGAGAAGAATATCTTGAACTGAGTCTGCAGCTTAGTGCATAGATGAAAGGTGCAAATATCTTGAACTGAGTCTACAACTTAGTGCGCGGACGAAAGGTGCATATATTTCCTCATGCCAGATGAAGAGCACCTTGTAGTTTTTTCCCGGATGGGTTTCCACATTATATTTTGTGTATATGCGTGAATGTTGAATGTGTTTGAATTACTTGTGTAATTGTTGTATTGAATGGATGACTATATATTTTCTTACAAATGAATAGATGTATATCGATCACATTGTATTAGTTGAATATGATTATGTTGCACAAATATTGTTGATATAATAAGTTGCATAAGCTAAGTTGGGTAGCAGTCTAACTTCTCATAGTGAACATAAATAATCCACCCATGGACTTCGTTGAGAAACTTGGTAAGGGGACAATGTACCAAAAATCCCCCACCCGACTGCGGAAACGTGGTTTTGGCAGTTACTCATCAAGAGAGATATCTCAAGTGAGACCGCATCTGTGTCGCAGGTGTTGTGGAATGAGCTCTACTCTATCGATCCGATATCTTGGGCTTTGTTGCACTGAGTAGAAGGGACTAAACCTGGGTTAGGATCCTTGGAGGAGGGAGAAATCCAATATGATGCTCAAGATCATGCCACAGATGATGACGCTTGAGATGATTCCAGAGATGATGATGCTCGAGATGATTCCAGAGATGATGATGCTTGACATGATGTGAGAGATTTCTATGAACATAATTTTCCACAGTTGATGATCATGTTGATATGAAAAAATCCTATGACATATAGATTCACCAATCATTTGTATAGATGTATTGTTGTAGAATACATTCCTTGTTAAGAGGGAGTGTTAAAGAAATGTAACTGCAGAAGATGTTCTATTTTTTTTTATTGTTATTACCCTTTTCGGATATGTTGTTCCTCTTATTAGGGATGTCATTGATGTATTTGGTCATGTAAAGTCTTGAGGTATAACCTTCGTTGTAAGTCGGGTCAGTAGTACCCACAAAAGTATTATTAAATTGTAATTTTGAGTCTCCCAAGGCATGTAGGCCCTAATTGAGAAGAGAGGTCGGCCCTATTGGGTTATTAGGCCTCTCTAATGATCAATGTAAATAGAGGAGGCACCTCCATCATTTCAACACACTCAAAACTCAGCAAATGCGCTAGAGAGAGAAGGAGCAGCCCATCTGGGAAGAGAGAAAGAAGCCAAGTATTATTCTTGGGGTATTGTAAGTCTTATTCTTTGGGTCTTACACTGTGCTTGGCTGAATTCTATATCAAGGAAGTTTTGTTGGGTTTTCTTCTCCATGAGGGTTTCCCATGATAAATCTCTGTGTTATTTTGTGTGGTTGTGTTTTTCTTTCTTTCAGTGATCCTTTTAGTATATGGTTATGATGTTATGATGCTAAATGTTTTTAGATCTTGTATAACCATCAAAATATTAATAGCTATGTCGGGGTTTCCTTTTAAATACAACCCTATCTAGTCAGTCGATGAGTGTTTCATTCTCTCATTAAAGACAACTAGTGTAGGTTTTCTCCAAATAATGATCTTTTAGCTTGTGATAGTTTATTTCTTCATTGAAGAATGTTAAATTCAAAATTATAGTTTGGGCCCGTGCAATATTAAAGGTGAGAGATTCTAAAATTTTAGAGCTTGAAAAGTCTATGGAGAAACTTTCATTGGTGAATGTTGAAAGAGTAGTATGTAAGGAGACAATGAATATTATGAATCATTCCAAAGATGAAAGTTCTAAAATTCTACTTGAGTGAGAGATGGATTGGTGGTTGAAGAGTAGAGAGACATGACTTGCATCTCGATTATCATCATATGTGGAATCATCTCGAGCATCATCATCTCTGGCACCATCTCGAGCCTAACCTGTACTATCATCAGTATACAAATACTAAGCTCAATCACCCATAGCATAAACAAATGTTGGAACATCATGATCTGCAACTGAATGTAGGAACTCGTTCACAAGTGGATGCAGGACCACTCTCCATATGAGAGTACTATCGTTCACAGGACCATCCTCAGCCAATAAGTGCTAGGACCACTCTTAAGAAGAGAGTGTTCTTGTCTGTGGGACCATCCTTAAGTGGGATACTGTCGTCTGCAAATGAATGCAGATCTCATCCACAGCTAAATGTAGGACCACTTTCCATATTAGAGTACTATCGTCCCAAGGACCATCCTCACACGACAAGTGCTAGGACCACTCTCAACAAGAGAGTGTTCTTGTCCACAAGACCATCATCAAGTAGGACATTTTCATATGTAAATGAATGCATATCTCATTCACAAATGAATGCAGGACCACTCTCCATATGAGAGTACTATCATATGCGGGACCATCCTTAGCCAGCAAGAGCTAGGGTCATTCTTAACAAGAGAGTGTTCTTTTCCGCAAGACCATCCTCAAGTAGGATATTTTCATCTACAAAGGAATGCAGATCTCATTTGCAAATGAATGCAGGACCATCCTCAGTCGATAAGTGCTAGGACCACTCTCAACAAGAGAGTGTTCTTGTCCGTGGGACTACATATCATTGGGATCTCCCTAATTGATGATACAACCAACCTTCCTAGGATATTCATTCTAAGGATGCCGCCAACCATGTTGGGATCTACCCTTAGTGATACGACCAGTCATACTACAATCCACCCTCAGTGATGTCACCAACCATATTGGGATCTACCCATGAAGATACAACTAGGCTCTCTATACAGTGACTAGACCATTGGGGCTCATCATTCTTTTATTTTACATCCAGCATACTAGAAAACTTGACTATTCTTTCTGTACTGGAATACCATTATCATCTCATTCTTAATAATAATATTATCATCACTTTCTCTTTCCATGGAGTTCCTTTGGGAATACACCAAGCTTGTCTAGAAGGTGTTCAAACTTTACACAAGACATAGGATGAAGGAACATACTCGAGCTTCATGACTCCTCTCTGCACCATATCCTAGACTTTATGGAACACTGAGTTCTCTGTTATCTTAATGCAACTCTGGTTGTCTCAATAAATTTCAGTTGCATCTATTATAGCATCAAACAATGCCTTCCAATAGTTTGTGAATCCATATTGCTTCGCTACAGGCTGAACATGCTACAATGTACTCGACCTCGGTTGTACTGAGGGAAACATAGGCTATCTTTTTGCTAATCCATGAGATCATACCTGATCCGAAACTGAAACAACATCCTGAGGTTCTCTTTTTGTCTTCATCACTTCCTCTTTGCATCTACAATGAGTTCATCCTCTCCTGTCAGGTCATCGGCACATACCAGTATTCCACATTCAACCGTAAAGTAAAGGTTGGAACCCACTTTACTCTTAGTAAATCCTAATGCTATAAATAATATTTACATCCTATCATACCATGTCGAACTCAGATATCTTCTGCAGTCACTCCCTCTGAAGTGGAGCATCATCCTCCATCTGCATTTGTACTCTATGTATCGAAACATTATGTACTGGAGTGACAGGTAACATCCTATGCTACTGATCTTCTATGTATCCACCTCAGGTCATTGGATACCAAGATCCTTTATCTTGAACTTTGTTGAAAATTTCTTCTTGCAGCCATCTGTGAGCTTGCAGTCCTCTATAGGTTTCCATCTTCAACCTTGTAGCAAAGGTTAAAATTTTCATCGCTGTAAGTGATCTTCAAGCTCCTCATGTAACTGAATGTGATTATCCATGGGTGCACAAATCCTTTTGTGCACATGTGGTTCTCTACTTGATATACACTCTTACTTTACTAGAGAATTATGTCTGGTCAATGGAGTATTGCATGCCATAGTCTACTCCCTCTTTCTAAGAGAAACCACGAACCTTGCTTTGTACCCCTCAATGTTGCCATCTATTTCATACTTGATACGGTAGATCCACATGGAAGACAATATGGACTTCCCTTCAGGTCTTAGAAATACATCCTAGACATCATTCCCTGTGATCAACTAGTACTCTTTGATCATAGTCTTCTTCCATTTTTCCTTGGATACTTCTTCATAGATGGAAGGATCTGCACCAATGATGTCATTCAGCAATGCCACATAACTAGGGTGTATCTGAGGCCTCTTACTTTTTTTGGAAGTACTGTCATACTTCATCTTAAATTATCTATCGTTCCCAAGATGGTATTCATCTCTAGAGGTGGATCTACCGCTCTGTTTAGATCATATCATTATTCTTATATTCTTTTGAATCTCTTTCTTCCGCCACGGTGTCTCTAACCCTAGGATATTTAGGTTCATCTTCATTTATGTTTATTGGAGTGAAAATTCTAATTGAATTGGCATCGCTTGTTCTTCAGAACAAGTCTCATCCTTATTTTCTTGTGGGTGATTGTACACGATCTTTCCTACAAGTCAAATTCAGTTTCATGGTTAGAAACATTACATAATGACAAATTCATATGCATAAAGATATAATCATGCAACTATTTTAGCCAATACAACACCCATATCCCGTATAAAGATAGAATATTTCTAGATGCCTTCCATCTCTACCATAACATTATTGAAATTGTGAACTAATCCCAATATGTCAGCAAAGAGGTTTCATTTTAGATAAGTAGCAATGGAATTTTGTATAGCACCATAGGCCACTTACCCATAACAATTCATATTAGTAGTATAATGTTCATTAATGAAAACATTCCATCATGCATAATACATTTCCTTGAACATAGATATGTACACAACTAAACAATGTCATTTAAGCAACTAGATATATAGGAAATGATCATTCAAATACTTATCTTTGTTTGTTTGGTAAACTCCTTCTTGATCCTTATGTCCTTGCAAGAATAACTGAAGCCTTCTGCTTCATCACCTGATTATGGGAACCTGTGCACTAGTTCTGAGTGTCACTAACTGCATTCCTTCTTATCCAAATACTAAAATGGTTAAGACTATGATCTTTGTCTTCAGTAGAATTCATATTTATCATCACTTTAGGAATATTCATTTTCTTCTCTAAATATTTTATTAGTTAGTTCATCATCTTCAGCAATGTAACCATGATGTCTTTTCTTGTTTGAATTTTTGTTGAAAGAGCCTCTATTTCTGGGACAATCTATGGAGTAGTGTCCCTTCTCATCACAAGTGTAGCATCGAATGTTGGAAGGATGTCCTATGAATTCCTCTTGTATTATGCTGTGATTATGCTCCTCCTTCTTTCTATGATTTATTCTGGAGTGAACTGAAAGAGATCCCATCTTCTCTTGTTATGAGAAGAGCTTCTTCTTGTGTGCATTCTTCCCATAGTCTGTTGAAAGAGATCAACTTCCTTCTTGCACATATTCCTTGAATGAATGAATCCCATGAACTTGGGAGCCCATTCAAGGTTTTACTATCCACTTTTGTTTCTTCAACATTGTATTCAATGGCTTCTATTTGATTCTTTATTTTTAAAATTAAAATTGAATGCTTTCTGAAATTTTCATCTTCACATCCTTGAGTTTAGTTCTCAAGGTCATCTCCATGTTGATGTTATTTCCTTCATACAAGTTGGTCATTGCATCGGACATATCCTTGGGAGTCTTCAAGGATAATAAATTTCATGAGATCTAATGGAGACATAAATAATCCTCTTGGCTTTGACTAAGTCCTTCTCTTGCTTTGTCTTCATCTCCCTCTGGATCTGCAGCTTCTTGTTTGTCATATTTCTCCAAGTCGTGCTTCTTCAGGTATGAGAAGAACTCTATACTTCCATGTTCGGGAGTTCTTGGCTACTTCAATATTGTCCTCAAGGTTGGTATTGTTTGTCATCATGATAAAAATGAGAATCTCAAACAGAAATAGAGAGGATAGAGCTTACCAATGAGATTGCTTCAACTTTATGCTTGCTTGAAAGCTTTTCTGGAAGACTGCTTCTGGTGGACCTAGGGTTTGAAAGAGAAACCCTAATTTCCTAATTTAGGTATATTTCATAACTTATTGGATAGAAATATTCACCTCCTCAATGCAAGCTGATAAGCATACTTATTTTCCCAAAACTGTGGACAAAACTGCAAAATAATGTTGACCTAGTTTTCCCTGGCAGCAGTGTTAGGTCAAAAATTGAAAATCCAAAAAATGAGAAACTTATTAAATAGAAATATGAGTCCTCCTAAGGTGAGTTTGATATTCCTCCTTTTTCAACTGATCATTGGAGGGAATTGACCGAAACAAGATTCCCTAGTTTCTTCAATTGCTTCTACATAATTGCTTGATATTGTTTCTACTATATATCCAAATTTTATGCTCCTAAAGGTCTGAAACTTTGTTTTGAGGTATATGTGTTTGCCTTATTTCCAACGCCATAGATTATAGAAGAATTGGATTCTCCAAGTGGGACTTATGCTAATTTTTCCAAGGTGATTTGTTTTAGGACTGTTCAACATAACAAACTTGTATGTACTTCCACGTGTCATTGTTTCACATTTAGGGTTTGAAAATTAGACCAAAGAAACTAAAGCATGTGCCCTATCTGTAACATCTTGCAAAATTTTATTTGGTCCTTCCTATCCTGAGATATAGAAATTATCCCTAGGTCTCTTGTTTGAGACTGGATTTTGGAGGAGGATGGAACCCTAATTTGGAGGAATCATATCTCCTAAATTATAGAGAATACGTGCCTGAAATTCACAGACAAGGTACAAAAAATTTCATATTCGACCTGTAAAATTTTAATCTCTTGATCTTTCTTCAATCTAGATTTATAGTGAAATTCCCAAGACGACTAGATTTTGTCTTCTATGGTTTTTAAGCATGAAGCCCTAATCTTCAGTAGCTGCAGTTTTAGCAGTGTTTCGATTGCACAAAGAATTATTTTGGGGGGGATCTAATACCATGTTAATATTTTTATGGTTATACAATATCTAAAAACATTTAACATCATAACATCAAACCATATACAAAAGGATCACTAATATAAAGATAAGCACAACCACAAAGAAGAACACAAATATTTATCTTGGGAAACCCTCATGGGGAAGAAAATACATCAAAACTTCCTCGATATAGAATTCGACCAAGTGCAGTGTAAGTCCCAAATAATAAGACTTATAATACCCCAAGAATAATACTTTATTGCTTTCTCTCTTCTTGGATGTACTGCTCCTCTCTCTAGCGCAATTGTTGAGTTCTGAGTGTGTCCAAATGATGGAGGTGCCTCCCCTGTTCATATTGACCAGTAAAGAGGCCTAATAACCCAATAGGGATGACATCTCTTCTCAATTATGGCTTGCATTCCTTGGGAGACTCAAAATTACATTTTAATAATACTTGTGTGCGTACTACTGACCCAACTTACAACGAAGGTTTTACCTCAATACTTTACATGACCAAATACATCAATGACATCCCTAATTGGAGGAACAACATCTCTGGAAGGGGTGATAACAATAATAATACAAAATATAATATCTTCTGCAGTTACATTTTTTAACAATAACATTACTAGGAAAAAAAAATATAAAATTAGAAAATGTCCTGAAATTCTAACGGCTCCCACCCAAGAACGAAAAATGTCCAAATACTGGAGAAGGAGTCCTTCAAAAGGAAGAGATCCAACTGCTTCACCACATCACTATTTCCACTTTGGTTGTTTTTACAGTTCGGGCTAACCTTCAACGACTCTATGTCCACCCACCTAAGCAAAGTAAATAAGGAGTGAAAGTATTCTACAAGCTGATTATCCCATGATATATCACCCCAAAATTCTATGCGGGAAAGAGTAAGATTTAGATATCCACCAATTATTAAATTACCAATTTTAAGAATCCCATTTGAATCCAACCAATCCCAGAAATACTCCCACTCATCATAAGGGACATAAACATTATGGATTGAAATAGAATATCCCAATTACCTACAAGTAAAATTGGTAAGTAGCTCTAAATAAAAAGTAAGAGAGTTAGTCATGACCACAAATGAAGACCAACTAGTAACTAAAATCCCAAACAAACCAAATGAATCAAGAATGTTAAATCCCCACCCCTCCAACCACTTATTGAGGTCTCATATCACAAAAATTCCACTTTTCATAGTCTCTTGAAACAAAAAAAATTGAAGGATGTTCAATATCTAATAATCTTCTGAGGTTCAAACACTTGGTGGGACCCCTCAAACCATGAACATTCACATAAAGGATTTTCATGAAGAATGAGTTGAAAGGGTGTGTCCTGCACTAAGGACCTCAATGATAAGACATTACTTACCTTGGTTAATCTCCTTTATCCCCTGCTCTTGGTATCTCTTAAAAACTGACAACCTACTCTCGATAAGGTTTCCCCCTTCATGTGCAAGATCGATTCCTAAACCACATGAAGGATCTAGGTCCTCCAAACTACCCTTTTTCAAGCATAAAAGAATGATTACCCGCTCTACAAAGAAATAGAGACAAGGAACCTTCAACGCCATCAAAATCGGTTAATCCTTGGTCCTCTAGATCCATAATACCCCTAGGCCCATTCGGAGGAAATCCCATGGCCTTTTCCTTAGGCAACAATTTTGAGTATTTAAGGGGTCTACCTCGAGACATTTTGACATCCCTAGAGATATTTTATGAGTTTCCTCCATTTCTCCCCTTATAAAATTATTTGAAACAGGAAGAGAAAAAGTAGCCTTAGACATACCATTGAACCTTGAGACCTTGACACAATCACACTCAAATTCATTGAGTTTTGCATCAACTAAAGAGATAACCTCTCAAGATCATAAGACATAAAAGCATCTTTATCTACCCCTAACTACACCTAACTATTGACCATAAGTGGAAATGAGACATCCCCTCTAAAAAGAGATTCCTCTCCACTTCAAATATGCTTCACCAAGCATTCCTTATTATCAACAAGCACCAAAACAGACCCTGCTTCCGGATTTTGTAAAAATTCCTTCATCCATACTCCCTTTTTCGTCACTTCCACCCCCAAGACTCATGTTTATTTCACCAAATCATGTTTATGAAAGGTCGAGAACATTACTTCACAATGTTTCCATATTGATGGCACCCATAGAACCTAAAGGGAATTTTAATGTAGTCTAGAACCCAAGTATAATGATGACAATACCTAATCAAATCAATGGACTCATGCAAACCCATACTACAGTCCAACTCAACTAAAATCTTAGCAATAGATTGTAGACCTTCTATGCTAAAACTATCATCCATCAAAATAGAATTACCAAGTTGGTTACCAATTGCTTTAAGCATTGAATATGCCCAAAACTCCATAGGAAGCTCTAAGAATATTATCCATAGCGACATACTCGACATTGGATCTGCTTTAACGTCAAATAGCATATACCATGGTTTTATAGGCAGGTAAAAACTTCCCATGAATTAAACTTCCTTGAGAAATGGATTAGCATGATCCCTACACTTGAAGACGAAACCAACCCAACCTTTGGTGAGCAAGTGAGATAGAAGAACATATCCTAGACCTAGACCCCACACCTCCTCCATCCATGAGAGAAGACTTGGCATCCATATCCTTCACCCCATAAACTTCCTTGCTTATAGCATTTTTCCTTCTAGATAAAGTATGTAACTAAATACTACGTCCTTTCCCACTACCAATGAAGAACCCCCCGACTCTCTCTTCTGCTTCCTTGCTACTTGTTCATCAACCACCTTATGCTCGTTCTGCAATACCTCTTCACCAAGTCGTGACCCAATGAATCCATAGCCCTTAACAATATACAATAGAGCATAAGATTTCCTAGATTAAGATCAAATCCAACATTAAATTCTTAATCATGATTTATACCAAAAATATCATGATCTCCCTACACCCATCTCACATGAAATGACTCCAAGTCTTATCCTAAGCATACCAATAAGGGATAACTACCAGGTGTCATGGTTTCATCTTTCGGTCTAGAAATATCAGTTGTCGGTTCCAATACCATACCATTTAATAACATCATGCCACCCAACTGAACGCCCACCATCGTACCTGTTGAGGCCTGGAAAATCGTAGGTAACAACAGTTAGGGATTCTCCCCAATAAACGTTCTCAATTAACTCATTATTGTTTGGTATGGGGAATCCATCCAGTTTACGGTCCGGCTACCGTAGGTCAAGTAACAATTAAAGTGTTTTACGGGTTACGGCCCAGTCCACCGTGTATATTTTTAGTTTTTTTATGTTTAAGGTATGATGTGCAAGTGTCTAACTAAAATGCATATGATAGAGATAATGAGGAGGGCCACAATGTGATGTGCAGGTTCTTACCTCTCGTATTACCTCTCTCGCTTCTAAATCAAAAATAGAAAGAAACTAACTAAGACTTGTTAGGATATTTAGACACTTAGGAGTTAGTTAAGATCAACTTGTGTAATATATCCGTTAGGTAAAAGTGTGTTTCTTTAGTATGCATTAGTATGCATTTGTAAATATTCTAATCCGACAATCACGATATGTTCTAGACATAGAGTGATCCGACGATTCAACTTCTCTTAGATCATACCTACCATTGATCCGTGGCTTAACACCTGATTGGTCTATGATCTCTATTTAAAGAGCATAGAGGGCCCTTGGCTAGTTGATCGATTATGAGAAGCTCATGTAACTTTATTTCTTTTGCATAATAAATTGCTCCAAGTAGCTATTTGGCTGGGGCAGTGGACTGTTTCCCTCTCGAGGGTTTTGACCACGTGACAAAAATCGATGTGTTGATCTATGATCTGTTTGTGTGAAGTGGTATCTGAAGGTGTTCGATCTTTTGGGAGTACCCTATGTACCCGAACATGGTATCAGAGCTTTTATGAAGAGCCACTTTCGGTTTTGATCAAGATCTGGAACCGGTGTTGCCGAAACTTTGAAAGGGTTTCTGGTTCTATATTTTCTATGCATTTGTGGCCTATGGGAGCTCTTCCATTGCGTCCGAAGCACCGTTTCCATTGGGAAATAGTTTTTGTTTCACCGAAAATCATTTCCGTTTGCTCCAGAAACACCCATTTCGGCAAATCTGAAGGTATAATGTTACAGTGACGGATTTTTTTTTTTTAATCTCTCAGATTTTATCAGTTTATTATTAGATATTTTATGTTTTAGTCTCGCACTGTTGTTTTCCCTGACTGCTTATGCTCTTTGCCGTGCACCTTGCACGATCGCGGTGAATCAGAAACAATAAGGGAAATTTTTTTTCTTATCTTCTCGGCTACGTATGCTCTTTTCCGTGCACCTTGTGCAATCACAGCAAATTAGAAACAGCAAGAAAACTTGAAAACGTAGACTTTCCGGGTAAGCTAACCAAGATCTAACCCCATTGTGTGGAAAAATATTTTTTGTTTTTGTTTTTCGTTTTTTTTTTGTGTTTTGCTGGAAAAGAAAACAAGCACGGAAAACGAGAGAGAAGAGTAAAAAAAAAAAAAAAAACACTTCCTCTTTCCAAACTTTTACGTACATTTTAAACTCAGCTCACTTGGTCCAAAGTTGTTTTACACCTTGATAAGTCTTATCAAGCTACTTTTTAGTGCATGCAATTTCTATTTTCAAGTTACTTTATTGTAAAAGTGCATCTCACATAAATAAAATAAAATAAAAGTGACTCACTTAAGTCTTTTAATTTATTGCCGTACTAATTAAAAGTCACATTATTGTAAAAGTGAACATCACTTATTCTACAAAAGTGATTCACTTCAAAGCAACTTTATTGTAAAAGTGATTGTCAAAGGTTGATTTTGGAAAGAGGGGACTTCTTTTTTTAGTTGGTCAAGTTAATATCTGCCACATCACTATTGGGGACATCTTCAACATTTTCTTTTGATCAAGCATAACTTCATCATCCAGAATCCGTTTTAAGTGCCGTTTTTTTTAAAACCACATATTTTTTCAAGCTATTTGCATCCAGATAGTTATTTTCTATTATTTTAGCTATTATTTTATATATGGCCACCCCTTGTGATATTATACTTACAAGTTCTAACTATTTCTCATGGAAGTCTTATATGGAAGATGTTCTACGAAGTAGGGGACTTTTCAGGATAACCTCAAGGAAAGAAACAAAACCCGCTGATGATGATAAGAAAATTAAATGGGCAAATAGATATGATGAAGCTCATGGATTAATTGGGATGGCAATCTCTATTGATTTGTGATTCCACATATCTGACATTGATGAACCTGATAAAGCTTGGAAAAAGTTGGAATTTGTGTTTGGTAAACACAATTAAATTTGGAGTCATCAACTCAAGAATGAGTTGATTTCCTTGATTCCAAATGATTTTTTATGCATTCAAGACTATTTATCTGAGTATAAAACTCTTAGAATCTTATGTGCAGAATGCAAGATTAAGAAAGAAGACAAACAATGTATTTATCATATTATTTCCAAACTTGGACCTGCATATTCTGTTTTTATATCTACATTCTACTCCATGAAAGAATCTTTGACTGCAACTAGCTATCAAGAGCCTAGCCTTGAATCTTTTTGTGATTCCTTAATTAGAGAGCAAGATAAGCTCATTCATCTTGGAATAATTAACAATGCAGATACATCTGGGAAATCCTTATTGTCCCAATAGAAATAAAAGTCCAACCCTCCCAAGAAACAAAATTTTCACAATAATAAGCAAAACAACAAGGGTCCCAAACCCTCTCAGTCAGCTCCTTCTTTAAAAAATGACAAAGGATCCAAGCAAAAAGGAAAGAAGACTGAGCATCATTGCAATTTTTGTGGGAAAGATAATCATGATGAATCTAAGTGTTTTAAGAAGATGGCAGCCTTGGAAGCAACAATGAAGAAGCACCACATCAGCCTATATTTGTATTCAGAATCTAACTCTCATGGACATGCACTTTGTGCTTCTGGTTACTCTTATACTGCATCTTCTTCTTCTACTTCAATTGAATGGCTCATGGCTTCTGGAGCATCTTATCATATGGCTAAGGATAAAGCCATGTTTTCTACTATGCATGAATGTAACACCAAAAAAATATTTGTTGGTGATGATAGATCTCTAAGTATTGTAGGATCTGGAACAGTTCCAATAGAAAATGGTCATTTCAGTGACGTACTATGTGTTCCAAAAATTTTCTACTATTTGTTATCAGTCTATCAAATTACTCATTCATGTGAAGGTAAAACCGTGGCGTTTACACCTCACCAAGTTGTAATCAAGGATTTTAAAAATCCTCAAAATATCCTTGCTACTGGAACTGTTGATGATATTACCAGGTTGTACAAATTTAACAACTTTGGATCATCACCTTTTCCTTCAGTTTTTGTTGCTCATAGTGATAACTTGAGCAAACTTTGGCATGAGCGATTTGCTCACTTAAATTATCGCTCATTGCAACAACTATGTAAAGACAATATGGTAACTAGTCTTCCGTTGGTATCTTGCAAGGATGGTGTTTGTTTCGGTTGTGTACTCGAAAAACATCATCGGGATAGTTTTGACAAACATGCCTCTTGGCACGCCTTGGTTCCCTTGGAGCTTGTGCATAGTGACTTGTGTGGCCCTCTTCCATTTGCTTCCTTTTCTAGTTTCAAATATTTCTTAACTTTCATTGATGACTACTCCAGACGCACTTGGGTTTACTTCCTAAAACTTAAGAATGAAGTATTTAACATGTTCTTAGCCTGCAAGGCTCTTGTTGAAAAACAATCTGGTCATAAAATTATTAAGTTAAGATCTAACAATGGTGGAGAATATGTTAACAACAAGTTCACTACTTTTTGCACTGAACAAGGAATCCAACAACAGCACACTGTTCCATATACACCACAACAAAATGGTGTAGCTAAAAGGAAGAACTGCACTTTAAAAGAAATGGCTAATTTATGATCCAATCTAAGGGAATAAGTCTTCAATATTGGGCTGAGGCCATAAATTGTGCAAATTACATAGTTAATTGCACACCCACTAAAGTTTTACATGGTATAACACCGGAAGAAGCATGGAGTAAAATTAAACCAGATGTAAGTCATTTTCGTGCGTTTGGTTGTGAAGCATGGGCTCACATTCCGGATGAAAAACGAAAAGCATTGCAGCCTAAAAGTGAAAAGTGCATATTTGTTGGATATTCTGAAGATGTAAAAGGTTATAGACTTCTTCAGCCACATTCTCATGATATAATCATTAGAAGATATGTTAAATTTGATGAAAATCTCTTGGCCTGCGAGCCTAACTTGGCGGGTGTGCCATCTTTGGCTTGTGAGCCTGATTCGGCGATTGTGCCTTCTTCTTCTTCTTCTTCCATCTTCCTTGACAGGTTTTCAACTCCAGTTTCTGATGATGACAGTGAGGATGAAATTCCACCTCCACCTGGCCATGTTCCTCCAATTACACCAGCACCAATACTTCCTCGATGGGTCCGTTCAACATGTGAAACAGTTGGTGATCTTGCCGGTGATCCTAGAGATCAACGTCGAACACATTCTCAATTTCAGCAAGCCTCTTCTCTTTTGGCTCTAGTTTTCAAGAATCATGATCCAGAAACTTTTGCAGAAGCTTCAGGAAATATAGATTGGGATGCAGTTATGGATGAAGAATATCGTTCCTTAATGGCGAACGATACTTGGGATCTTGTTCCTCTTCCAAAAGGAAGAAAACTTGTCAGATGTAAATGGGTCTACAGAACTAAGTATGCATCAGATGGAAGTGTTGAAATACTTAAGGCAAGGTTAGTTGCCAAAGGTTTTTCCCAAGTTGAAGGGATTGACTACAATGAAACCTTTGCCCCTGTAGCAAAAATGAACTCCATCCATCTTGTTCTTTCCCTTGCAGCCTTACATAACTAGGAAGTCCATCAAATGGATGTCAAGTCTGCCTTCTTACATGGTGATTTAAATGAGGAAATTTACATGGAACAACCTCCTGGATATGTTCAGAATAACTCTAGCCTTGTTTGTCTCCTTAAGCAATCCTTATATGGCCTTAAGCAAGCTCCTAGAGCTTGGTATGCCAAAATGGATAGCTTTCTCCTTGACAATGATTTTTCTAGATGCCATTCTGACCCCAATGTCTATACCAAGAAAGTAAGAAACCATCTCATCATTCTTGTTCTTTATGTTGATGATCTTATCCTTACTAGTAGTGACCCTAACCTTATAACCCATGTGAAATCCAGTCTTAAGCAAAATTTTGAAATGTCAGACTTAGGACATTTGCATTATTTTCTTAGTCTCCAAGTCTTGCAAACCAAAGAAGGAATCTTTATTTCCTAGTCTAAGTATGCTTGTGACCTTCTTCGTCGCTTCCACATGGAAGATTGTAAACCAGCCCCTTCTCCCTTCCAATCTAGAGTCAAACTTTCTGCCACTTGTACTTCCCCTGAAGTATATGCCACCTTGTATCATCAACTTGTTGGTAGTCTTTTATACTTGACTCATTCCCGTCCTGGCCTTTCCTTTGTCGTTGGTCGTGTTGCCCGTTATATGCAAACTCCTCATGAAAGTCACTGGAAAGCAACAAAAAGAATACTTCGATATATTCGAGGTACAATTCAGTTTCGGATTCATTACAGTACAGGGGGAAACCTTTGTTGGTTGGTTTCACTGATTCAGATTGGGTCGGCGATCCTAATGATCGAAAATCTACTGCAGGTTATGTTTTCAGTATGGGATCTGGACCTGTCACTTGGGCGTGTAAGAAACAACAAGCATTTGCTCTTTCTTCAGTAGAAGCAGAATATCGAGCCACAGTTAATGCTAGTCAGGAAGCTTTATGGCTTCGATAGATCCTTTCAGATTTTGGATTTGAGCAGCAGCAGCCTACTCCACTTTGGTGCGACAATCAAAGTGCCATCAAACTTGCCAAAGATCCAGTTCTACATCAGTGCAGCAAACACATTGAGCTACACATGCACTTCATCAGAAATATTGTTCATGATCGTGTTATTGAAGTGCTCTATTGCCCTATAGATGATCAAGTTGCAGACATCTTCACCAATTCTCTTACAGAAGCGAAGTTTTCTAAACTTCGGTCTATGTTAGGAGTCCAGGAATGTGTCCTTAAGGGGGGATAGGCTCTAATGCCTCCTTCCTTCTCCTAATAGTGTCACTTTTGTAAATCATTCAATCATATCCCAAGTTGTTCTTGAGGGGGGATGTTAGGATATTTAGACACTTAGGAGTTATTTAAGATCAACTTGTGTAATATATCCATTAGGTAAAAGTGTGTTTCTTTAGTATGCATTAGTATGCATTTGTAAATATTCTAATCCGACGGTCACGATATGTTCTAGACATAGAGTGATCCGACGATTCAACTTCTCTTAGATCATACCTACCATTGATCCGTATCTTAACACTCGATTGGTCTATGATCTCTATTTAAAGAGCATAGAGAGTCCTTGGCTAGTTGATCGATTATGAGAAGCTCATGTAACTTTCTTTCTTTTGCATAATAAATTGCTCCAAGTAGCTATTTGGCTGGGGCCATGGACTGTTCCCCTCTCGAGGGTTTTAACCACATGACAAGCATCGATGTGTTGATCTGTGATCTGTTTGTGTGAAGCAGTATCTAAAGGTGTTCGGTCTTTTCGGAGTACCCTGTGTACCCGAACAAGACTTACTAACCTATCCCTAGGGAGAAAAACTATCATTAATGATGAGTAATGTACTGTAGTGCATGCAGAAAGAAAAATCACAGATAGTTGTTAATGTTTCAGAATGCATGAACATCAATAGAAATATAAACAACAAGATAACTTATTGTTAATTAAAACCTTCATTACTCAATGTGGAAATTTCGCAAAATAAACCAGAGTACATTCATAACATGAAAAGAAATTCAATGAGTTTGAATGATCTCACAGTTAATGGAAACAAGCTGAAAAAGAAATAGTTCATATTCAACTGGCCCATAGCAAACATTTGAAAAATCCACAAAACTTTCTCCAGCAGAAACATATGACTCTTTATTGTAAAATGAAATAGTTCTTCTTACAATACTTTCTCAAGATAGTATGGAAAAAAGGTCCCTCACTATCTAAAACTCTCTTATATTTATACGAATAAAAAAAAAACTTTTGGGCTACCCCTCATTGTCTCTTGAGCTTCCCCAACCTTTCACTTTCCAAAATTTTGTCTTGTAGCTTATGCACATAATTAATACAATATATTACATTTTAAATCAATATTTCGAAAACACTTTATGATGAAGGGCCAGCTTGCTCGCTGATGAACTTCTTCCATGCATGAGCATCTGCTGCTATGCCTTCAAACCCGGAATGCTCAAGAAATCAAATGTTAATTTCATATTTAGCAGCTTGGGTCTTTACCCCCTCTATCCTAGCATGACTTAGGCGCAGCTGGTCTTCTAATAGATGTGTGCTCACGGCTGCATTTGCTACTGCATTTTTCAATATCCACTCATCTAGGTCCTTGACCTCCTGAATTTCTTGCTCATCTTCTTGGTACCTGTCCTGTATATTTTTTATAAACGATTCATGTTTTGGTAGCACATCCAATCTCTTTTCTGCAAAAGTATGACATAAATTGTATGTCGAGAGTATTCTCCTACAAAATTCAGCACATGTTGCCTTTGTCTTTTTCACTGTTTTCTTGAACTCCTCTGCTACATTTAATTACAAATTCCAGCAATTCATACTCATGCTTTAAATCTTGCTGATCTTTTACTACTAGCTCCGTGGGAGATTCCTTATTTGTTTCTGCCCAAACCATTCTTCCTTTTAGAATCTCCAAAATATCTTGAGACCTATCCAAAAAGTATGAAGTGTTGTCTATAATTTCTTCTAGTATGTTGTCTATCTACAAAATTTTGCACCTTTCATCTTCTATTCGTATCTGTATTTAATGGATCCTTTTTCTTTGACTCGGACCATGCTCTTTCAAAGGCTGGATGTCGGTTTTCTGCTCCATAGCATCCTTAAGTGATGCAGTCAATGAATCTTTCTGCTCTTCTTAAGCTGCCACCTGCATCTGATATTGCTTCTCCTTTTCCTCTGCAGTAGCCTTCTCCATTTCTAACTCAGTAACCCGGCTATCCAACTTGTTCTTCTCTTCACTTAAATTCCCATATGATAACTAAAGATCATCTTTTTCAGTTTTTAACATCTAATGTTCTAACTATAGATTTTGTAATTCAGCTAAGGTAGCTTGAGCATTCCTTTCTGTGTTATCTGCAGATATCTCTAGAGCAATATTATCCGCTTGCAAAGTCTGGCATTCCATTCTTGAAGTCCTGACTTCGCCCATCATATCTTCATACTTTCATTTTAGCTTTTGGCTCTCATCTCTTTCCTTCTTTAATGTTTCCTTTAGCTGGGTCGTATTCTTCCGTGATTCCTCTAGATCAGTCATGAGCATGTCCACATTCTCCTCAGTTGATAGGGTTAAAGCTACCCCAGCTCTTGCTATCAATCGTGGGTCTTTATGCGTACCATGTACCAATTTTTTGTCTATCACCATTTTTCCTGACTGTTCCCCAATATCTATCTTCTTCTTAGTTCTTTTAACGATTTCTTTTCTTTTCTTTGTCGTAAAAAATGGTATTAAAATTAGGAACCTCCTCCCCTTCGGTAGGCATGAAAGGGATCAAATTTATCTCAAAAAATGAAGCTTTTCCTAATATGCTGCCAGAAGATGCAGCAGGTTCCGAGGCATCAGGATCAGATTTTCCTTGCTCTTGATCTATTTGATCTTGTACTCCTTGTGTATCAACTTGCTCTTTAGTCTGTTGATCCTTTTGGGATCCTGTTAGTCTCAAAACCTCACTTTCTTCATGTTTCTTCTTGATTGCAGCTTGCTTCTTTTCCTCCTCTTCGGTTCTTAACCATCTTTCTGCTTCCTGTGCTAATCTCCTAGCATCTTCTTCTCTGTTATTTGCCTCTTCATCTTCTAATTTCTTGGCCTTTTCTAAAGTTTTTCCTTTTCCACCCATAGTAGTTATTTTTTGCTTGAATCTCTTCTTAAGGGCGGTTATGTTCCTTACATTTCAGAATGTTTTCTCATCTTTGTCCCAAAAAATCAGTATATTCAAAATGAATACCTGCATCTTTGTAGTAGTCAGCTACTTCATTGTGGGAGTCATTCCTATGAAAATTCGTTTCACCAAAACGAAAATATTCCAACTCCTTAACAAATTCTACCACCTGCTTTACCCTTGAAAACTTGTAGCTTCCAAGTAATAAAGGTACTACAGGATACATTGCCTTCTTATTGTAGAAATTTAGGCCTGCAATAGCTTGAATACACTCACAACAATTAACAATTGATCATGCAAAATTATCAACAATGGAGACTGAATATGGAGCTGTAACACTAAATTGTATTAACTGAGTGTACAATAGCCAACCCTGTAATAACATAGGCTACTGAATATATAGAATACATGATCAAATCGAATGCATAAGGAAGCATCCAAATCTAGCATAAAGCAGGCTTACCCAAAATAGGCAAATCCCCCATAGGTGTAAAAAGCTGATCCCAAATCTATCAAGGACCCCACGAATTAGCAAGGGCGCATGGGCAAGATAAAGAGTGGTCAAATGGCAGCTCATACATGCTTTTGCATGGAGGAAAGAGTGGAGGATGAAAGGGGAATAAAACAGGTTCACCTCACCTAGTCTAGCTTTCCTTATGTGCTTTAAAAACTGGAAAAGGAGTCAACAAAGAAGAAAAAGTAGAAGGGCGCCTAGGAGGCCAGGAATAAAGCAGATTTGATTCCCAGGACTTTCCAAAGCGCTCCATGAGTCAATAATGGAAATTTTGACCTCTATGGATAGGCAATTAGCTACTTGCACATGGTGGGACTCATGGACTAGGCAAATAAGACAAAATAAATGAAATAATGTCTAAGTGGGTAAATACTATGGGTTGATTATTCTAACACTTATGTTCAAATAGAAAATTGCATACACCATCAATATACAGCTGTCTAACTGCCTCCTTGTGGAGTACATAATTTGTGGCATACTTCGGGACTAGGGAAGGGGCTCTGGAACCACCATACATCCTTACATATAACCCATCCTCCGTCAAATAATAATCTCCAAACTCATGTATGACTTTAAATGCCTCTTCAGACATGCAATTACATTCAGACAAGAAAATGAGGGTATATAAGGGCAGAATGAAATCCTCACAAATTTCCCTATAATAACTATGGTACTTATGTGCCCACAATAATTTATAGGCTGCATACACCGGGGTTCTGCCTTCTCCCAGTTACATCTCAAAGCAGGAAATGGCTGAGAGCACAATATGCAATCAATGAGGATAGATCTCATATTAAAATCTGATTTATTTTGAGATACCCCTCCTAAGGCTGCTAATATACATGCAGAGAGGTTGTTTGACACTATATTTGTTAGTTAAAGATGGTTCCTTTGGTAGCCACAAAGAAAATAACTGGTATCCAACCTATCTTGAATATTTTTCCATGTGCTCTACCAAAAATCCTATTGAGCATCAATGCAATAAACCTGTAGGGAGAATGGAGAGTAGAGGTTTCATATTCTCTCGAAGGTCTAGTTCGGAAATTCTTTCCTAGTATCATCATTCTTTTTACAGTCTCCACCAGGTCTATAGCTGTCTCCTTCAACCAACTTTCTGTCAAATAAACCTAGGGTGAGGTTAGATGATAAGCCATAGAGACATATGCAAGGCTATATGCAGCATATCCTTTCTTATCAGTGTTCTCTAGAATCATTGCAGTCACATTTGCCCTAGGCAGAATACATCCTATTCTCTCTGAACAGGGAAATAACTCGGGCCTCGTAGTTACTTTCATTAGGGGTGACTTCTCAATGTTGGCGTATATCGTCAGTTCCTCAAAACCGGCATCGGGTACATTTTGGTTTGTGATCATTCTATAGATCTCTCCCCACTTGTAGTCTAGTTCAACTCCAGTAGTGGCTTTGGTATCTTCATAGATGAACTCTACTTTGGTGATGATTTCTACTTCAGGCTCTCCTTCAACCATAGGATATTTCTTCTTTTGTGTCTTTGACATGTTTTCGTTATAACAATCACCCTGTCACAGTCAAAGCATGTTCTTAGACTAGCTAAGCTCTTAGCAAGTGTTTAAACAATAAACAAGAAAATATATCAATTTATTTTCCTCCTCAACATGCATGCTGAAAAATAAGTTAAACACAGTCTTCTATGAATGAAAGATTTAACAAGAAAAATCTTGCAAGCTGCTTCCTAAAATTTCCTAAACTCCACCGTCTCAAAACTTCAATTGATCGAAAAATCCTTTGTCTCACATAGGGACCTATCAGACTACTCCGGCTGCTGGTTCTCAACACCCAACTCAAAAAATCCTAAACCTTATGCAGCACTCGTCCTCGAGAAAAACCCTAACCAACCGAAAAGGAAAATCCTCCTGAGTCCGATAGGATAAGGTAAATACAAGAAAATGGCCTACTAACCCATGGTCGATCATGAAAAGACGAAGAGAAAGGGTGGTATAGATAGCGAAACGCTTGTCTAAACCATGCCCTAACCACTCGCTCTAGCGCAAAAACGTCCATAATGGTTCAATGACATACAGACTCAGATTCTCACACCAATGAAACCTCAAATAGCTAAAACTCCTCACCCTCAAATTAAACACTCATGGAAACCATGAGGAAGAAAGAATCCCTTTATGCGAAAAACCTATCCAAAGGAAAACCTAACAGCTCAAAAACCAACCAATAAAAGCCCGAAAATAACAAAAACCGTGGTTTACCTACCTGGAAATAGGAGTGTAATCGATTGGGTGGAACGAACTTCCACGGGAGAAGAGTAAACGAACCAGGTTCTGACAGCTAAGTGCGCGCGCACAGTGCAAACAACACAGACCAATGCAAACAACAAGTCACAATACGGATAAAACAATATAATACACGCCCCTTATATATATAACACTTGGCAGGAAACTTTTCAGCAGACAAACCTCGGCGGCGGGAAAAACTTAAATTAGTTGAAAGGATACACCGAAGGACTACCGCAATGGCAGGCGTGAACAAAACTACAGACCCAGGATACATTAAGTCCATCGAACATCAGAACCACTAAATGCTAAATTCGGAACATCGAAACGATCCTCCTCCACAACGTCAACAAAGTACAATTATATCATCGCGGCTTTCCTTGTTGGAATGGGTATTAGAACTCGGAGATCCTAAGCTCTAAAGAGTTGGCGAGAAAATAGACTGCTTTCGAAACGTCTCATCGTTAGTCTCCCGCAACGCCGGCAATGATAGACACTAGAACTCTGGCTCACTCTGATCAAACATCTCGACAGCGAAAATCAACATGATCGGATATCGAAACCACTAAGTGTTAAGCTCAGAACATCGAACCCAAGGCGAAGAGAACACGAGCTCCGATGTATCGACGAGGGATTCTGAAGCTCTTTCAGCAGGCTTGACAATTTGGCTTCCACAACGTCGAAAAGATAGTCCACTATGCTTCCAATATCGGAAGGATAGTCGACTAATCTTCCGAAACAGAAAATGAAACAGACCAAGTTTTTAAAAGAATAAATTGAACTCAGGGCAGCTTAGGTGAAAAAAAAATACTCCTAATCCAGACTCAGTAAAAAACAAATAAAAGGGGGGCCCTAAAATTGAAAATTTTGGGGAAAATAGTTGCAGCTGCAACAATTGGCGACTACCTAGTGAACACAGATATCTAAATAACTTACTCTTTGATCAACGGACTTTTTTGACAATACCAACATGCTAAATTCTTCAAGATATCTAGATTTCCCAAAATGTCAGATGTATGCACTTTAATCATTGATTATAGTCCAAGTTAAGGAACTCGGGAACCAAGATTTCAAAGTCTAGATAACTCTTTTGAGGCCAAAAATATGAGTTTCGTTTTACCTCTATCTTTGAGTAGTTTCCAGCTTAGACACCACAGGATTGTAACATATGGTAAACAGCTATATCTGCTTGTTCCTCATTCCCATGCCATTTTGCACTTTTGGTGCTTTTGGACTTTTGTCCTCTTTTGAGTCCTCTTGCCTACCTTGTTTCTGAATTTTAATTCAGGCTCCTCTATCCCTAGTGTCCTTTTGTGTGAGAGATATATTTAGTTTTCAGCTCACGGACGGAGAAGAACTTTGGCAATCTTATACATCCTAATATGGTTCAGTACTTTCTTTGATACATATTGCTTTTCAATTCATGGCATGGAATTATTAAATATATAATATACTGTTTGCCTTCCTTCCTTTCCATGGGTCTTTTGTTGTCACCCCCTAGGACATTTTTTTAGTGTGAGATGAATGGTGCCTCGAAATAGTATTTAGGACCTTTTATCCTGAGTTATTCACAAGGATTAAGCAGGACTTCAATGTGTTCATAACCATTTAGGAAAACTACTAAACTTGAAGAAATTCTTTCAAATATCAAATGAATTAATAGTACACGGTCTTGTAATCAAAGATTTTATAACTCGAAATTCTGATGAACTCCATGCAACCAAAATTCATGCTTCTTTATCAAATATTACAATCAATCAAACTCTAAGTAAACAAACCAAAAACCCTAAAAATAAAAACAAACCAAATGTTTATTTATGTACAAGACAACCAAAATAAAAGATCAAGAAAAATAAGGTTTGAGAACTAAACCATTTACTGGTAAGTTCTCTTGCCACCCCTATAAGTCTTGCAATTTGTAAGTCGAGGCGCCTAGCTTTGCTGCAATTTGAAAAGGGCCTACCCATAACTGCTGAAACTTAGTGTGCTTTCCCTTTTCATCGTGCGGGTGATCCCACTTAAGAACCATATCTCCTACTTCGAATTCTTTGTTCCCAGCTTTGTGTTTGTCAAACCAACGCTTCACTATTTATTGTTGATGCTTAAACCTTTCTTTGGCTTTGGACCTAGACTCTTCTGACTTCAACAGATTATAGATTCTGATTTGTAAAATTTCATTATTGGTACACCTAGATTCTTGAGCTATTATGGAAGATGGCAACAGAATATTAGGAGGAAGGACAGCTTCTTTTCCATAAACCAGAGTGTATGGTGACACACCTAAGGAATTCTTGGGTGTGACTCTATTAGCCCAGAGAGCATTAGGTAATCCTTTGATTTTCTATTACGGTTTTCTTTAGAATTCTAATCAGATTCTTGTTTGTGGATTCCACCAAACCATTTCCTTGTGGGTAATAATTTGCAGAATAATGCAACTTGATTCCTCTTTCATTAGCAAATGCAGTTAATCTAATAGAATAAAAGTAAGTAGCATTATCAAAAACCAAGGAAATTGGAACCCCAAACCTGGTCATAATGTGATTCTGTAAGAAATCCATAACTGCATCTTTGTTCATTTTTTGTAACGGAATAATCTCAACCCATCTGGTGAAGTAATAAATTGTTGTCAGAATATACTTGTGTTGCAAGGAATAATTTGGGTTTATTTCTCCAATAATATCAATTCCCCATTGTTCGAATGGTTCTGATATAATTATTGGTTTTAACGGTCCTACTGCTTTAGCTTGTCTTCCAACACATCTTTGACAAGCATCACATTTTATAACATGAGCATGAGCATCCTTAAACAGTGTAGGCCAGTAATATCCTGCTCTGAGAATCTTATGTGTTGTTGTGTCTCCAAAAAAATGACCTCCAACAGGCCCATCATGCAATTCTCCTACGACCTTCTTTGCATCTTCTTGTTCTAAGCACCTAAGAAAAAATCCATCATAGTTTTTTCTGAACAATACTCCATCAACTATCTAATATAATGTTGATTTCAGACGTAATGCTCTTCTTTGTTTGGGACTCCAATGCTCCGGAAAATATCCTTCTTGGAGGTAATGGACTAGGTCCCAATACCAAGAGTTTGGAGCTGTAAACAAAGGACATACATCCACCATATGTAGCTCAGCTTCATTATCCCAGCTACTTTCTTCATTGTTTTTACCTTCAGTCATTAGTTTACACAATCCTTGTCCTTTAACTATGGATGCTGGTTTGAACTCAAGATCGTATTCTTGTAAAGAAGTCACCCAGTTGCCTCTTCTTCCTCCTAATTCCTTTTGTACAAAAAGAGATCGTACAGCTGGGTGTGGAACTATTACTTTGGTGCGATTCTTAAGTATATATGGCCTGATTTGTTTTACCGCTTTAAAAACTGCATAAGCTTGTTTGTCAACTACTGGATAATTCAATTCATCTCCATGTAGACCAGTGCTCATAAATGATATGGGGTACTCATCTCCCCCATCTTCCTTCTGTGTAAGCATAGTTGCTAACGAATCATCAGACACAAAAGTGTACAGAATAAAATCCTTTTCAAAATTTGGACTTTTGAGTGATGGTGCATGAGCAACAGATGTTTTTATTTTGTTGAATGTGTTCTTCTCCAAATTAGTCCATTTGAATTGTACACTTTATTTAACCATTTGCTGCAAAGGTTTGATTATCTAAGCAAAGTCTGGTACAAACCTTCGCACAAAGTTGATTGTCCCCATAAACGATTGCATACCCTTTTTATTATGGGGTAAAGGGATCTGTTCTTTGGATTTAATCCTCTTTGGGTATATGGAGATCCATTTCTTAGAAATAACATGACCCAGTATCTTTCCTTCCATGACTGCAAACATGCATTTCTTAGGATTTAGTGAAATACCATACTTCTGGCAACACTCAAAAATCTGTTTCAAATGAAATGCATGCTCTCTCTCTTTTTCGAAAATATTGTGACATCATCTAGATAAACTACAACACTACGGCCAATTAGACCACGGAAAGCTATATCCATGGCCCTCTAGAAGGTATCTCCAGCATTAATAAGTCCAAAGGGCATTCTCCTATACGTAAAAGTGTTGATGTATTTGTAACTTTGGAATGTATTCTTCTATGTATCTTATATATTGTAACCCGATGTTTATTCTGGGATGTTTCTATTATGTATTTGAGTCATGTTGTCATGCCCCGATGTTCCGATCGGGAGGATTAATAAGGTAAACAAGTCTTGTCAAGTCGTTGTGGGTAACCCTCCTATTGGTAAAGGGTTAAAGTCCCCACAGTTGTGGGGCCCTTGAGTTATTAGACTATCCTAGTGAATTCGACCCTAGGTGATTCATTGTAATTCGGGGCAATATTCCCCACCATTGTGTTACCCTCCTATTGGTCGAAGGGGGCAAAGTCCCCACAAGTGGTGGGGCACTAGGGTTATTAGACACTCCTAGAGATGTCGACTCTAGTAAGTAATTGTTAAGTGAGGATAACATGTTGGAGTGCACTTTAAGTGAACGGAGGAATATAAATAGAGAGTGAGAGCCTCTCTATTTATCACTTGCAACACATCACTCACTCACTAAAGTGTGCCGCATTAGTGAGGGAAGGAAATACACTGGGACTAGACAAGAAGAAGACTACTGCTGTCGGGAGTGCATCTTACTGTTTTGGGGTCTTACCATTTTGTGTTAATTCTATCTCTGAGGAAGTTGCAAGGTTTTCTCCTTTATGGTTTCCCCAAGGAAAACTCTTTGTGTCTCTTGTCTCTTGTGTTGTGCTTATGTTTTATTGTTGTGCTTGTTATTCTCTCAGTGAAAAGATCCTAAGATCATAATGCTAGCTTATATGATGAAAAACTAACATGGTATCAGAGCTAACCTGAGAAGAAGACATTGTGTAGCTATAGAAGCTAGGGCTTCTTACTTTTTGGGTCTCTCTCCACAATCCATCAGCAAAAGTATGCTAGGCTGACTCTCCATTGAAGGGTGCATCTTTTTGTCGAAGCGGAATTCGATTCTGAGCATTTTCAATTTTTGATGTGGAAATTAGGGATTTCTACATAAGAGGAATTTTTGAGTGAGACCAGCATAGGATTTTTCTCCTCATCAAAACCTAAGTTTAGAGACCTGGATCAAGAAATTTGGTTGGGTGAAACTCCGAGAAAGTCAAACCCTAGTTTGACCCTGAGCTAGGAAAAACCCTAAATACTAAAACTGATAAGTTTTGGTAAATTCGCTATATTCCTATTTTGGTGAAGTCATAGAAGCTAAAAACTTCAGGGGTAGAATATGAAATCCTGATGAACACTGTGTCCAAATATCAGCCTCATATTCTCTATATTCTGGGAGATCGGATCCCTCCAAATTAGGGTTCCAGCCTCTTCCAGAATTCATCCTTAAACAAGACACCTGAGGAGAATTGCAATATCTTGGGCTACAGAGGTCCAAATGGAATTACTGAATATGTTCCAAAAAGGGCACGGACTTTAATTTCAGTGGTCCAAAGACAAGACTCAGAAGATCAACCAGTGACACATGGAATTCCGTACAACTTCACTATTATGAACAGTCCTGTAAAATGTCACCTTGGTAAAAGGATCATAAATCCAAAATGGTGAAACAAATTCTAATGAAACCTATGGTGTTGGATCAAGGACATGCGAGGTTACCTCAGTGAGAAATTTCAAACATAGAGGAGCATTAATTTCAGAGATATCACAGAAACAGTAACAGGAATTTCTGCAGAAGAAATTGGAAAATTAGGGCTTCCTGTTCCGGGAGCTTCCCTCCACTGTTTTCAGAAAAGGAGTACATTGGACAGCTCCATTTGAAGAGATCTATCTGTCTATCCAATAAAATCTGAAATATTCCAAGTTTTTAAAATTAGGGTTTCTATGACAAACCCTAGATCAGCTAGATCCGGAACCAAGACGGACACCTCAAATCGGTAAGATCTAATCCTTTGCTATTTGCATTTGAGGTTCTCATTTCAAAGTAATATATTACATCAGCTTGATGATAAGCTTGGTGAAGTTCATAAATTCCAAGCATAGAAGTATTTGATCTCTTTGAAGAAAATGGATTGGACACCTACATGAGTATAGAGGTTCTAGTTCCAGAGGGAGATGAGGCTCAAAGCCTTACTCAAGAAGAACTTGGTCAAGGCCAAGAAGATCATTACTGATTCAGTCATGAATCAACTTGTACTACAAGTGTCTCCCTAAAGACATCGATGATGGTTTGATTCCTTGACCAAGCTATTTGAAGGGAAGAACATAAATTAGAATATGACCTTAAGAAACGAGTTGAAGAATGTGAAGATCCAGAATGCAGAGACCATGCAGTCATAAGAGTCTCTCAAATCAAGAACAACTTGAAGCGGTAAAAGAATAAGTGAAGAATGCAGGAGTAGTGGTGGCCACCTTAAATGGCCTCCCAGGATCATGGGATTCATTTATGCAAGGAATGTGTGCTAGAAGGAAGTGATTACTTTCAGCAGACTTCGAGAAGAAGAAGAAGCTCGACTCATAAGAAGAGAAGAGAAGATGGGAGCAATTGAAGATCAAGCTCTCACCATCCAAAGAAGATCCCTCAAGCGATGAGGAATATGAAGATCTCAAGTCTTGAATAACTTCTTATCCACCCTATCATTTGGATAAGAAACGATGCTATCATGAATGAAGAAGACGATGAAGCTAAAGGCTCAAGAAGGAGTATACCCATGAAACAAATAAAGATAAGTATTCAATTGTCATTTCATGATATTATTTTGTTATGCATTTGTTTATATTCAGTTGATGTATCATGCATGATAGGATGTTTGCATTAACGACAGTATACTACTAATATGCATGTGATGGGTAAGTAGCTCATGGTGCTATACAACTCTCCATTGCTACTTATCTAGAATGAAACCTCTTTGCTGACATATTGGATTAGTGCACAATCTCAATGTTGTCCTGGTAGAGATGGAAGACATCTAGAAAGTTTCAGTGAGATATGGATGAATGTTGTATTGGCTAAAGTAGTTGCATGATCATATATTTATGCATAAGTATTTTCCAGTATGAATATTCCTTATGAAATGTTCTAACCATACAAATGCATTTGACTTGTAAGAAAGATCGCATATATAATCTCCTACAAGCAAAGAAGAATGAAGACTTGTTTCGAAGAACAAGTGACAACATTTCAAGACAAAGAATAATATGATGAATGCAGTGACATCATTGATGCAGAACCTTCCAGCCATGAATAAGTAACTAAAAAGAAATGGAAGACCAGTTCAAGAAGAATGATGTCAGGGCGTAGTATCGAGACCTGAAGAGAAGTTAAAAGTTCCATCATGCAGTAGATGGAAACATCGTGGGATAAAAAGCAAGATTCGTAGCATGAGGCTTCTCACGAAAAGAAGGCATATACTACAAAGAAACATTTACAGCTGCTAGAAGTGAAGTCACATGACATAATCATGTGTGCAAATGAAAGAAGGCCTTGTACGAGTTCAGAAGACACCCATGGGATAACACATACATGATGAGCTTGATGAATATCTTAACCGTTGCTACAAGGTTGATAAAGGATGACAAGCTCACAGATGGACGTGAGAAGAACTTTTGGAAAAGTTCAAAATAGAGGATCTTGGTATCCAATGATCCTAGATGGACACTACTTGTCACTCCAGTACAGAATGTTCAGTGCATAGAGTACAGAAGACAGAGGGAGTATGATGCTCCGCTTCAGAGGGAGTGACTACAGAATATCTTGAGGTTCGACATGGTATGATAGGATGGGAATATTACTAATGACTCTAGGATTTACTGAGAGTAAAGTGGATTCCAACCTTTTCTTCAAGTTTGAAGGCGGAAGACCAGTGATGCTCCTGTTATGTGTCGATGCACTATTGTTCTAGGCATGGAGGTGTGGATAGGGGAAGTATACAGTAGAGATCCTGAATAGGTTCAGGATGTTGGATTGCATGACCACACCTATGGCATCAAACCTGAAGCTATTGAGTGATGCTTCATCAGAGTCGGTTGATGCTACAATGTATCGTCAAATGATTGGGTCATTGATGTACCTGACGAACACGAGACCAAACATTTGCTTTGCTGTGAACACCTTGAGCCAGTACCTGACAGATCTGAGAAGTGTTCACTTGATTGCTGCAAAGCATATTCTGAGGTACCTGAAGGGTACAATTGATTATGGGCTCAAGTACGATGCGAATCAAAAGATTAACCTAGAGGGTTATGTTGATTCATATTGGGCAGGCAGTTTCATCGACAGGAAGAGTACTTCTAGATGTTGCTTCAGTATGGGATCAAGTGTGATCTCTTGGTTTAGTAGGAAGCAATCCTGTGTGGAACTGAGTACAGCTGAAGAGGTAGTATGGCTGTGGAAGCTACTGTCTGATATATTTGATCTCCAGTTGGATGCTACTTGTATACATTGTGACAACCAGATTTGTGTGAAGTTGTTAGAGAATCCAGTGTTCCATGACAAGTCGAAGCATATCGAGATCAAGTACCACTATATCAGGGATATGGTGCAAAGGGGAGCAGTGAAGCTCCAGTATGTTGCGACAGAGGAACAGATAGCTGATGTGTTGACAAAGCCATTAGCCAGAGTGAAGTTCGAGTACTTCAGGGAGAAGCTTGGTGTTCTCCAGATCGAGGTTTCCTCCAAGGGAAAGTGATGTCTCCCAAAGCCATTCTGACGAGCAGGTCAGATGTAAGGGCTGATCCATTCTGTCATGGTGAGAGGATTCAGTTCCTTCCATGTCAGATATAAGTGCTAAGGATTCAAAGCCATTCTGACGAGTAGGTCAGATGTAAGGGCTGAGCCATTCTGTCATGGTGAGAGGATTTGGTTCCTTCCATGTCAGATATGAGTGATGACTGCCATTCTGGGAATGGAGGCACCTGGTCAGTTACCAGGAACACTCAGTCCGATACTGAGAGAGCCATTTTGACATGGTGAGAGGATTGGTTCCTTCCATGGTCAGATGTAAGGGCTGAACCATTATGTTCATGGCTAAAGGATTTAGTTCCTTCCATGTCAGATGTGAGTGTTGGCCATTTCGACAAGCAGGTCATATGTAAGGGCAACTGCCACTCTCAGGGAGAGTGGAGGCACCTGGTCCGTTACCAGGTAGCTCAGTCAGGGACTAGGGGCCATTCTGACAAGGGTGTAGGATTCAGTTCCTACCAGGTCAGATGTGAGTGCAGGCCATTCTGTCGAGTAGGACAGATGTAAGGGAAACTGCCACTCTTAGGGAGAGTGGAGGCACCTGGTCCGTTACCAGGTAGCTTAGACAGGGACTGGGGGGCATTCTGATGAGGGTGTAGGATTTAGTTCCTACCAGGTCAGATGTGAGTGCAATCCCTTCCATCACTGTGATAGGATGCGTTCTTGTCTAGATGGATGTAGGTGCAGAGCCATTTCACAGATGGTAGTCGATGTGCCTACCATGCTGGTGAATGTGAGTGCTGGGCCTTTCTGATGTGATTGTAGTTTATTACATGATCAGATGTGAGTGTTGGGTGTGCCTTTCTGACGAGCAGGTCAGATATAAGTGCTGGGCGAAGACCTACCTGGTGGCTAGGCCTACAACCAGCATGAAAAAGGGCTGGCTCTGTAGAACTTCCTATGACGAGATAGTACACACATGATGATGACCAGAGATGATCCAGATTGAGCTATGATCCAGATCCAGTTATGATGACTCCAAGAGATCCAGATCGAGTGATGATCTAGATCCAATCTAGTGATGATGATCCAGATCGAGTGATGATCCAGATCCAGTGATGATGTTCTATGATGATCCAGATCGAGAGATGATCTAGATCCGAAGATGAAGATGACTTGAAGACGAAGATGATCCAGTTGATCCAGAGAAGAAGACCAGTGCTAAAAATTGTGTCGAAAGAATACCTTCCTAGTTAAGAGGGAGTGTTGATGTATTTGTAACTTTGGAATGTATTCTTCTATGTATCTTATATATTGTAACCCGATGTTTATTCTGGGATGTTTCTATTATGTATTTGAGTCATTTTTTCATGCCCCGATGTTTCGATTGGGAGGATTAATAAGGTAAACAAGTCTTGTCAAGTCATTGTGGGTAACCCTCCTATTGGTAAAGGGTTAAATTCCCCACAATTGTGGGGCCCTTGGGTTATTAGACTATCCTAGTGAATTCGACCCTAGGTGAGTCATTGTAAGTCGGGGCAATAGTCCCCACCATTGTGTTACCCTCCTATTGGTCGGAGGGGGAAAAGTCCCCACAAGTGGTGGGGCACTAGGGTTATTAGACACTCTTAGAGATGTCGGCTCTAGTAAGTAATTGTTAAGTGAGGCCGACATGTTGGAGTGCACTTTAAGTGAATGGAAGAATATAAATAGAGAGTGAGAGCCTCTCTATTTATCACTTGCAACACATCACTCACTCACTAAAGTGTGGCACATTAGTGAGGGAAGGAAATACACTAGGACTAGACAAGAAGAAGACTATTGCTGTCAGGAGTGCATCTTACTGTTTTGGGGTCTTACCATTTTGTGCTGATTCTATCTCTCAGGAAGTTGCGGGGTTTTCTCCTTTATGGTTTCCCCAAGTAAAACTCTTTGTGTCTCTTGTCTCTTGTGTTGTGCTTATGTTTTATTGTTGTGCTTGTTATTCTCTCAATGAAAAGATCCTAAGATCATAATGCTAGCTTATATGATGAAAAACTAACAAAAAGTTCCCCACTTGGTTCTGAATGTGGTTTTAAGCATGTCTTCTTCAGCTACTAATACTTGATTATAACTGGAGAATCTATCTAATAATGAAAACAATTCAGAACCTGAAACCATCTATAGTATTTGCTCCATGGGTGGGACCAGAAAATTATCTTTATCTGATGCACGATTGAGATTTATGAAATCTACACAGAGCCTGATTTCTTCGGACTTTTTCCGTACTGGCACCAAATTAGAAACCCATTCTGAATGTCTAACTTTAAATATGATTTTAGCATCCAACAAATTTTTTACCTCACTTTGAATTAAAGGTTCTGGCTTAGGATGCATCTTCCTCAAAGGCTGTTGGTAAGGCTTGATTCCACCTTTAATTGGGATAACATGTTGTATGATCTTTGTGTCATAAGTTTTAAGCTCTTCATAGGTCCAAGCAAACACATCCTTGTACTACTTGAAAATACTTATGAACCTACTCCTTTCTCCTAGAGAACAACACTTCCCCAAATTTACATATTTGGGTTCAGCTTCAGTCCCTAAATTTATCAGCTCGAATTGTAAGGACGAGCTATGGGTCTTGACATTCACTAGCTTTTTGAATTTGTTATCTAAATCAAACATTCGTTCCAAGGTCCTGACTCCTTTAGGAATAAAGTTCCCGAATTTTAATTATGCTTGATGTTCTTCGTCGTCTATTATTGCTCCTTTGAAAGTATCATCATTCATCAAACACTCCAAAATTTGCTGATCATCGTCAAACACTCGTAGATTTGTGATCATATCTAGAAAAGAAAGCCTGAAAAGTAATTCAATAGAGCATATATTATTTGAAGGCACTAATCTTGCGGCTGAAGTAGCTAGTAAATTAGCTGCTGCATTCTTTAATCTAGGAATGGACACAATATTGAATGTATGAAAAATTATAAGCAAATCCCAAACTTCATTTTGGTAAGCTTTCAAATGTGGTGAAATACAATGTATTTTGTTCCTAACTTTGCTTAACAACGATTTCAGAATCTCCATATACTTTCAGATTTTTTACTTTCAGTTCTATTGCTTTTTTAAGTCCCTAAACTAGTGCTTCGTATTCGGCTATGTTATTTGTGCATTCAAATTCTAACCTATAAGAAATAAAATGTTTATTTTTTTCTAGATCAATCAAGACACAGGCAGCCCCTGATCCCTCCAATGTTTTAGAACCATCAAAATAAAGAGTCCAAAAACTATCTACTTCTACTGAATTTGGATTACAGACTACGTCTGAAACTAAATCTACTTTGTTACAGTCAATCTCATCAGCCCGTGAAAATCGAAGGAGATCGGGCTGGGTATCAGATATACTGTTGGCTTCTTCAGCTTGGTAATTTCCCGGTTCTAATTCAATGAAATAATTTCCCAATACATAGTTTACTGGTTCATTTTTCCCCTCTAACTGAGTGACATTGTATTTCATTTGAGGTTCTCTTAATACTTTTATCTGATTTGGACCTCCCTTAAAAGGAAACCACATATGTGACCAATCTGATGAAAAATATCCTTCTAACCTTGTTGACCAGTCTCAACTCAACACCATTCCATAAGCATCTGGTATGTCTCCTATTACAATGTCGATGTACTGACATACCTTCTCATCTGTGGGTAAGTGAATCAGAACATCCTCCATTTCTCCTATTACTTTTACAGCCGTTATGTATAATTGAAGAACTTGTCAAGTGGATGTTTTAGGTAGACCATTGATTTTCTTACAGACTAAAAGTGGCATAACGTTGACTTATGCTCCTGAGTCTACTAAATAGTTTTGCACATTATAGTTGAAAATTTCAAAAATTATGAGAAATGCTGGAGTTTTATACTTAGACTTCCCTCTTAAACTTGCTTCACCAATTTCTTCCACGGGTTGGTTGTCACTGGGAGGCTCCTCATCTGGTGTCTCAAGTGCTTTTAAAAGCTTCTCTTTTTGCTCAGGTAAATTGCACATTTTAAACAATGAGATATTCACTTTAGCTTTTTTAATGTCTTCTACAATATCATATCCCATCTCAGGTTCTTTGAGATTCTTCTTGACATTATCAGTCTTAACTTCAGTGGGCTTAAGAGGTGTGTTGATTCTCTTCAGATCCTGACTTAAAATGACAAATTCAGGTATTTTAACATTTGCAGTGTTGTTCTGTATCTTCTTCATGTTTTCTTGAGGTTTCTTAATCGTAGGAAGTATTGAATTATCTTCTTTTAATAGACTCTGACTTCTCGTTGTTACATTAGTTTCTGGTGTTTCCCCTTGTATCAGAAAATCTTCCTCTTCCGTATCAAACATAGAGACACAATCCCATAAAACTAAAGTATCTTCCTCTTGTTTTTCCGTAGGTTCATTATCCTTTTCTTCCTCCTTACCAGTTTCTATCAGTTTGGAATCCAATAATTGATTCATTACTAATGTCATAGAATTAATCCATTGCGGGAAATTCTTTTCAAAATGAGGCTGCTGATGAAAGGTACACAAATTATCCATGCCTACATTGGTTAAATTCATTGTTGCAGGATTGTGTGGAGGAGGTTTAGGTTGACTGTTGTCTCCCTTTTTTTATAATAAGGCTTCTATGGTTTATGAGCCTCCTTTTCCTTTTCTAAAACTATCACTCTGTTGGATAACTTCTGCATCATCTTCACCATCCCTTCGAAATCCTGTGATCGCTCATCCTTAGGTTTAGTCAGTAATAAAGGTTTCTTGTTTCCAAAAGTCTTTTCTTCTGACTGCATAGGGTAATTTTCTATACTCTCCATCTCGGCCTCTACCTTCTCAGCTTCTTCATAGGTTTCTGCTAATGTAGGTATAACTGATCTCTTGGAAAACAGGTCTAGATCAAGCCCAAGAGCTGAGGTATAGTATTCAATTAGAGCATTTTCAGATGGTTTATCAGCTGCAGTGAAATTGTTTAGGTAAGCAGCAAACTTTGAGTGAAATTATGCACTCTTTCTTTCCTTTCTTTCTTTAAAGCACATAACCCTTTCATTAAAGTTGCATGAGTTTTCTGGACTACATATTTGCTTCTGAACATTCTCTCAAAGGTGTTCCAATCTGTAATTGAATTTGCAGGTAGGGAAAAATACCATGAGGCTGCTTTTTCTTTCAGGGTGTAGGGAAACAATCTACAGACCACATCTTCATGCTCTATAGCTCATAGTCCTTCTACAGCCAAGTAAAAACTCTGCAAATGATCATCTACCAGAATTCCTTCACATGGTTCAAACTTAGGTAACATCTTGTCAAAATCCTGAGGCAAATCATGCAAGGGAGGTGTCAAATTTAAAGGTGACCTATCCCTCCAAGCAAGCTGTGGAGGTGGTTGGTTTGCATTTACATTAGCCATGATTCTGAGTGAAGTATGATGTTGTGATTGAACAGGGATTTGGAAAGGTGAAAAGTAAGGTGAATCTGGATCCAATTGATTTAAAGGTTGGTCAACTTTTTATAAGGCTGCCTCTACCAATTCTTCAAGATCTTCTACCAACACTGAGTCTTCTAATTGAGGGTGATCTTTCTTCTGGTATTCTCTTATAGGTAGAACAGAGATAATAAGTAATCCTCCAATCTTTCTCACATATGCCCTGGTAATTCTTCTTAAATCATCAACCACTTCGTTATAGATGGGATACAAATACCCTTTATCTTTATCTTCAGGAGTGGTTTTGTGAAACAAACTATTTTCAAAACTTTCACTGGTGGAGTGATTTCTAGGAAGCGGGATTCCTCGACCATCCATGCACTGGTGGCCCTCCCTCTAGCGCCAAAAACTATTAAGGCCTAGAAAATCGCAGGTAACAATAGTTAGGGATTCTCCCCAATAAACGTTTTCAATTAGCTCGTTATTGTTTGGTATGGGGAATCCGTCTGGTTTACGGTCCGGCTACCATAGGTCAAGTAACAATTAAAGTGTTTTACCGGTTATGGCATGGTCCACCATGTATATTTTTAGTTTTTTGATGTTTAATGTATGATGTGCAAGTGCCTAACTAAAATGCAGATGATAGAGATAACGATGAGGGCCACAATGTGATGCTCAGGTTCTTACCTCTCGTCTTACCTCTCTCGCTTCTAAATCACAAACAGCAAGAAACTAACTAAGTCTTACTAACCTATCCCTAGGGATAAAAACTATCATTAATGGTGAGTAATGTATTGTAGTGCATACAGAAAGAAAAATCACAAATAGTTGTTAATGTTTCAGAACGCATGAACATAAATAGAAATATAAATAACAAGATAGCTTATTGTCACTTAAAACCTTCATTACTCAATGTGGAAATTTCGCAAAATAAACCAGAGTACATTCATAACATGAAAAGAAATTCAATGAGTTAGAACGATCTCACAGTTAATGGAAACAAGCTGAAAAAGAAATAGTTCATATTCAACTGGCCCATAGCAAACATTCAAAAAATCCACAGAACTTTCTCCAGTGGAAACATATGACTCTTTATTGTAAAATGAAATAGTTATTCTTACAATACTTTCTCAAGATAGTCTAGAAAAAAGGTCCCTCCCTATCTAAAACTCTCCTATATTTATACAACAACAAAAAAAAACTCTTGGGCTACCCCTCATTGTCTCTTGAGCTTCCCCAACCTTTCACTTTCCAAAATTTTGTCCTGTAGCTTTTCCACATAATTAATACAATATATTACATTTTAAATCAATATTTCCAAAACACTTTATGATGAAGGACCAGCTTGCTCTCCCATGAACTTCTTCCTTGCATGAGCATCTGCTGCTATGCCTTCAAACCCGAAAGTCTCAAGAAATCGAATGTTAATTTCGTATTTAGCAGCTTGGGTCTTTACCCCTTCTATCCTAGCAGGACTTAGGTGCAGCTAGTCTTCTAATAGATGTGTGCTCACGGCTGCATGTACTACTGCATTTTTGAAGATCCACCCATCTAGGTCCTTGACTTGCTGAATTTCTTGCTCATATTCTTGGTACCTGTCCTATAGATGTTTTAGAAACGATTCATGTTCCAGTAGCACATCCAATCTCTTTTCTGCAGAAGTCTGACATCGATTGTATGTGGAGAGTATTCTCCTACAAAATTCAGCACATGCTACCTTTGTATTTTTCATTGTTTTCTTGAACTCCTCTACTACATTAATTGCAATTTCCAGCAATTCATACTCATGCTTTAAAGCTTGCTGATCTTTTACTGCTAGCTCCGCGGGAGATTCCTTATTTGTTTCTGCCCAGACCATTCTTCCTTTTATAATCTCCAAAATATCTTGAGACCTATCCAAAAAGTATGAAGTGGTGTCTATAATTTATTCTAGTCTGTTGTTTATCTGCAAAATTTTGCATCTTTCATCTTCTATTCGTATCTGTATTTAACGGATCCTTTTTCTTTGACTCAGAACATGCTCTTTCAAAGGTTGGATGTCGGTTTTCTACTCCATAACATCCTTAAGTGATGTGGTCAATGAATATTTCTTCCCTTCTAAAGCTGCCACCTGCATCTGATACTGGTTCTCCTTTCCCTCTGCAGTAGCCTTATCCATTTCTAACTCAGTAACCCGGATCTCCAACTTGTTCTTCTCTTCACTTAAATTCCCATATGATAACTGAAGATCATCTTTTTCAGTTTTTAGCATATGATGTTCTAAATGTAGCTTTTGTAATTCGGCTAAGGTAGCTTGAGCATTCCTTTCTGTGTTATCTGTAGATATCTCTAGAGCATTCTTATCCACTTGCAGAGTCTGGCATTCCGTTCTTGAAGTCCTAACTTCGCCCATCATATCTTCATATTTTATTTTTAGCTTTTGGCTCTCATCTCTTTCCTTCTTTAATGTTTCCTTTAGTTGGTCCATATTCTTCTGTGATTCCTCTAGATCGGTCATGAGCATGTACACGTTGTCCTCGATTTCTAGGGTTAAATCTATCCCGGCTCTTGCTATCAATCGTGGGTCTTTATGTGTACCATGTACCAATGTTTTGTCTGTCACCATTTTTCCTGATTGTTCCCCAATATCTATCTTCTTCTCAGTTCTTTTAACGATTCTTTTCTTTTCTTTGTCGTAAAAAATGGTATTAAAATCAGGAACCTCCTCCCCTTCGGTAGGCATGAAAGGGATCAAATTTATCTCGAAAAATGAAGCTTTTCCTAATATGCTGCCAGAAGATGCAACAGGTTCCGAGGGATTAGGATAAGATTGTCCTTGCTCTTGATCTATTTGGTCTTGTACTCCTTATGTATCAACTTGCTCTGCAGTCTGCTGATCCTTTTAGGATCCTGTTAGTCTCAATCGCTCACTTTCTTCTTGTTTCTTCTTGATTGCAGCTTGCTTCTTTTCCTCCTCTTCGGTTCTTAACCAGTTTTCTGCTTCATGTGCTAATCTCCTAGCATCTTCTTCTCTCTTCTTTGCCTCTTCATCTTCTAATTTCTTGGCCTTTTCCGAAGTTTTTCCTTTTCCACCCATAGTAGTTATTTTTTGCTTGAATCTCTTCTTGAGGGCGGTTATGTTCCTTGCATTTCAGAATGTCTCCTCATCTTTGTCCCAAAAATTAGTATATTCAAAATGAATTCCTGCATCTTTGCAGTAGTCAACTACTTTGCTGTGGGAGTCATTCCTATGAAAATTCATTTCGCCAAAACGAAAATGAGGGTATATAAGAGCATAATGAAATCGCAAAATTCCCTATAATAACTATGGTACTTATGTGCCCACAACAATTTATAGGTTGCGTACACTGGGGTTCTGTCCTTCTCCCAGTTACATCTCAAAGCAAGAAACGACTGAGTGCACAATATGCAATCAATCAGGATAAAAATCATATAAAACTCTGATTTCTTTTGAGATACCCCTCCTAAGGCTGCTGATATACATGCAGAGAGGCTGTTTGAATCTATATTTTCCCAGTTAAAAATGGTTCCTTGGGTAACCACAAAGAAAATAACTGGTATCCAACCTATCTTGAAGCACGGAGAGTAGAGGTGTCATATTCTCCGGAAGGTCTAGTTCGGAAATTCTTTCCTGGTATCATCATCCTTTTTACAGTCTCCACCAGGTCTATAGTAGTCTCCTTCAACCAACTTTCTGTCAAATAAACCTGGGGTGAGGATAGATGATAAGCCATAGAGAAATATGCAGGGCTATATGCAGCATAGCCTTTCTTAGCAATGTTCTCTAGAATCATTGTAGTCACATCTTCCCTGGGCAAAATCCAGCCTATTACCTCTAAATAGGGAAATAACTTGAGCCTCGTAGCTACTTTCATTAGAGCTAACTTCTCAATGTTGGCGTATATCGTCAGTTCCTTAAAACTGGCATCAGGTATATTCTGGTTTGCGATCATTCTATAGATCTCTCCCCACGTGTAGTCTGGTTCAACTCCAGTAGTGGCTTTGGTATCTTCGTATATGAACTCTACTTTGGTGATGATTTCTACTTCAGGCTCTCCTTCAACCATAGGAGCTTTATTCTTTTGTCTCTTTGACATGTTTTCGTTATAACAATCACCATGTCACATTCAAAGCATGTTCTTAGACTAATTGATCTCTTAGCAAGTGCTTAAACAATAAATAAGAAAATATATCAATTTATTTACCTCCTCAACATGCATGCTGAAAAATAAGTTAAACACAGTCTTCTACGAATGAAAGATTTAACAAGAAAATCCTGCAAGTTGCTTCCTGAAATTTCCTAAGCTCCACCATCTCAAAACTTCAATTGATCAAACAATCCTCTGTCTCACATAGGGACCTATTAGACTAATCCGACTACTGGTTCTCAACACCCAACTCAAAAAATCCTAAACCTTATGCAGCACTCATCCTCGAGAAAAACCCTAACCAACCGAAAAGGAAAATCCTCCTGAGTCCCACGGGATAAGGTAAATACAAGAAAACAGCCTACTAACCCCTGGCCGATCATGAAAAGACCAAGAGAAAGGGTGGTGCAGACAGTGAAACGCTTGTCTACATTGTGCCCTAACCACTCGCGTTGGCGCAAAAACGTCCATAACGGTTCAATGGCATACAGAGTCAGATTCTCACACCAGTGAAACCTCAAACAGCTAAAACTCCTCACCCTCAAAGTAAACATTCATGGAAACCGTGAGGAGGCAAGAATCCCTTTATGTGAAAAACCTAACCAAAGAAAAACCTAACAGCTCAAAAACCAACCAATAAAATCCTGAAAATAACAAAAACCGTGGTTTACCTACCTGGCAATAGTAGTGTAATCGATTGGGTGGAACGAACTTCCACAGGAGAAAAGCAAACGAACCAGGTTATGATAACTAGGCGCGCGCGCATGGTGCAAACAACACAAACCAATGAAAATGACAAGTCACAATATGGATAAAACAATATAATACACGCCCCTTATATATATAACACTTGGCAGGAAACTTTTTGGCAGACAAACCTGTCGGCGAGAAAAACTTAAATCTGTCGGAAGGATACACCGGAGGACTGCCGCAATGGCGGGCGTGATCAAAACTACGAACCCGGGATACATTAAGTCCATCGGACATTGGAACCACTAAACGCTAAGTTCGGAACATCGAAACGATCCTCCTCCACAACATCGACAAAGTACAGTTATATCATCGCGGTGTTCCTTGTTGGAATGCATATCGAAACTCAAATATCCTAAGCTCTAAAGAGTCGACGAGAAAACAGACTGCTTTCAGAACGTCTCAGCATTAGTCTCCCGCAACGCTGGCAATGATAGACACTAGAACTTTGGCTCACTCCGGTCAAACATCCCAACAACAAAAATCAACATGGTCGGATATCGAAACCACTAAGTGTTAAGCTCGAAACATCGAACCCGAGGAGAAGAGAACATGAGCTCTGATGTATTGGCGAGGGAGTCTGAAGCTCTTTCGGCAGGCTTGATAGTTTGGCTTCCACAACGTCGAAAAGATAGTCCAGTATGCTTCTGATATCGGAAGGATAGTCGACTAATCTTTCAACACAGAAAATGAAACAGACCAAGTTTTTAAAAGAAGAAACTGAACTCAGGGCAGCTTAGGTGAAAACAAAATACTCCTAGGCAAGACTCAGTAAAAAACAAATAAAAGGGGGGCCCTAAAATTGAAAATTTTGGGGAAAATAGTTGCAGCTGCAACAATACCTTTGTCCCCACTCTTAAATAAATATGATATGAACTCCTCATCATGCAAATATCGAGACAAATGATCCACTAGAGAAGCGATGATTGGTGGTGACACAAAAAATTGATATTATAACATATCACTATTAGAGTAATCAACAAGTTGGATATCTTTTTTCCACACCTTCTATTATCTAGGCCTAGCCATATCTGAACTTGCCACGCCAAATCCTATAGAAACCCTAAAAGATACCACTACAACTCCATCCATGAAACAAATTCACCAAGTGCATGGTTAAGTTTTCATATAAATCTTATTTAGGTGGAAATGGTTTTAATTATATAATGTAACATCTAACCATTTAATATATTATATTATAACTAATTAATATATATTATATACTAACTAACTAAAGTCATGTATAGTTAGTACATAAACTAGGATTTGATTTTCAAACTTATAATATTACTAATATAACTGACTAATACTAACTAATATTAGATATTATATACCAACAAACTAATATAAACAATCAATTACCCTAGAAGGTGCAAAGGAACACTAACAAAATAAACATGGAAATTTAGAAAGGGGTAAAGAAATTTAATTGCTAAGTTTCTTTTCTAAATAAGCAAATTTTGGTCAAGCCTCCTTTCAAGGAGGAGTAGAAAAATAAACATAGAAAAATAAACATGAAAATTTAGAATAGGAGAAAGAAATTCAATTGCTAAGTTTATTTTCTAAATAAGGTTATGATCACTATTTGATTTGGTGATATTACAAGCAAATTCAAAAAACATATATTTTAAATAAAAATAAATTTAATAAAAAATAAATATAAATGAACAAAGCCCTATTGAATAGTGTAGTGAGGTGAGGAACTCAAGTATCAAATATGAATGTATAGAAATCTATTTGGAAAAGATAAAGGGAAGAAAAGAAAGACGGGAGAATAAAAAATCTTTTTTAACAAGAGCCAGATGGTGGCAATGTGTAGAAAGTTGTAGAGAGGAGTAATTTTGCTTGGAGTTAAGGACATTTGATGGATAATTCTTAGACTTGTGGTTCTTAAACT
>LPNX010189695.1:0-32392 GCA_001517045.1 Pseudotsuga menziesii
TTCTGCTTCATTTCATTTTCGACGGGCACTCCATGAAACCGAATTTTTTTTGTAGGGCAAATTCGGTCATGGCCTTCTATGACAGGTAAACAAGCCTTTTACGGGCACTGAAGCCTTCAAATTTGAAGCCTGCCCGCGAGCCTGGTTTCATATATCTAAAACATTGACTTAAGCGCCCTGTCAACTAAAAAGACATAGCTTGACATTGCCGTCGCTATAGCGACGTAGCTCCGTGGATACAGCGACGTTGAAGGAGGAAGGCGTCGATATAGCGATGGCAGAGATTACCAACGTCGATACAGTGACGAGTAAGTGTTGATACAGCGACGGCACGTTCATTTTGCTTCCGATTTCACACCAAAAAGTATGAAACGTGGAAAACCTCCGTGGAAAAACCCGTGCTTTTGTATTAGTGATGAAATTATGAAAAGATTCTAAATGCTTCTCTACTATAATATGGCCTTTTCCAATAAAATGGGGAAGATATTCAACAAAGTAGGAAGGGTAAGGATGTAAGAGATATGGAATCCTAAGAGGTTTAAACATCTTTTGTCTAAGTCTAGACTGAGAATATGTGAGTTGAAAATGAGGTTCAACAAGCTGTTCGCAAGTTTCAGAAGTGATGGCAAAAGGTAATAGATCATCTTTATTCTCTACAAGATTACCAGAATAATCAGGTTCAAGAGATGTGGGTATATGTATATCATGTTGCACATGTATTTCAAATGAAGGAATAGGATCAATATCAATAAAACAAGAAGAATGCATATTTTCTTCTTCCAAAGAGGGATATGTACTTGAAGGTTTATGATCATCAGAATGGACAAAACAAAAAATAACTCTTTTGACATGCAATGGGAAAGATAGGAAAGAACTGATGAATAAGAACAAAACCTCATGGAGGAAAGTAACAAGTTGATACCCAGTCTTTCCATTTGGCATCTTCATTTTTCTATCAACAAAATTTTCCTTGCAATGGAATCTTTAATCGTGGAGTCGCTGGTGAAAAATTGTAGTCTAAAAATGATTTTCTGACTTTGTTCACCTCTCAAAATCAAATGAATAATGATATCCCAGGGAAGATATACTTCATCTTCATCCCCGGCAATGGCGCCAAAGATGTTAGTGCCATAAATTGTTCTTAGACTACTAGAAGAACAAGCCAACACAATCTCAAAAGTAAAATTAAGTAAAATAGGTTTTAGGGTTTTTGTTTATGTTTTTGGTTTTAAAAAATTCGTCAACAAGGAGGAAATAAACATCCACAAGCTAATACAGAATTAAATCATGAAAGTTGGATAAACTGGGGATCAAACACATCCCAATAAGCCATAAACATTACACATGAAATACTAATTCCACCCACATGCTACAAGCATTTACATGAATAAACCTTTAAACAGAAATTGAAATTGTAGACTGAGCAATCAACCAGATTAGAAATGAAAAAGCATGACAGGTAAAAGGGCTTATCAGTTTATATATAATCAATAACAGTCATCCACTTACATAAGAGTTATAAATGCTAGCTTGAGAAATCAAAGCTCCAAAAGCCTCTCCTTGAGTGAAAAATCCCACCTCAAAACTGTATGTTTGTCTTCCTTTTATCATTATAAAGGTAAATTAGTTCCATAAATACCTTATAGGTCTTAATTTGAAACATATACATCAATTAGTTACATGATAACTCAAAATATTTAAAGACAATTAACCCAAAAATAGCAAATCGGATTTGGGGAAATTTGGCGAATTTATGAAAATTTGGGTCTCAAATACGCCTTCATATCTCTCGATCCTAGAAACCTGTGCAAACACTGAGAGAGGTGTTTTTATATGATTATGTTATGAACAAAAACCTCTCTTGGTTTTTAAAAAATGCCTTCAATTGATCAGAATACATGCTGGAAATTTGTGACTAAAACAGGAAATTATTAAATAATTCAAACCCTGAAAATAGGCCACAAAGATGAATTCGAATATCTCAAATGATAATAGCTTTTGCAAAAATGAGAGAATTTTTTGTGCATGAGTCTGTTGTGGACAAAAACATCTTTTGGTTTTCTAGAATTCATTTCCATCACCTCATAATATGCTCCCAATGATAATGACAACAACAGGAAAAACAGAGCTACTATAGGAATCTCCTCATGAAAATATTTGACAAAGGACTTAAAGATGAGGGTTAGATTATAAAGAAAACTTGGAATAAACTTTTATGATAATTTTTTGAAAGCTTAAATATATACATATTAACTAATAATCCCAAAAGACAAACCTTAAAACTAAACTAATGAAATAATTCAACCATTAAAAGCATTAAATCCAACAAAAATTACCGATTGTCAAAAGTTCTTAAAATCAACATAAAATGTAAAATCATTTTAAACCAATGGTTGAAAATTAGGACAAAAAGAACAGATAAACTAAGAACAATATCTATTTATAACATACCCCACGATGGTACAAAGTGTTATCCACTATAAGGTAGCTCTTATAGTACATGACGTAATCGTCGTCGCTCATCCCGTGAAAGGTGAGTAGGGACCTTCAACGTTTGCAAATACAGAATTATATCCCCATACCACAGGTCCAAAGTTGAGATAAGGAGAATATGCTCATTGACAAATGTATCCTCATAAACCTCTTCCACCTCCAAACTTGGAAAATCAGATATGAGCTCCGCAAAGATCAATGATTTCTTCGATTTCACCGAAACGAATTCGAGATCGAACTCTTGCAAAATAAAAATCCACTAATTGTATTTTCCCCCAATAATCCTTCTAGTGAAGATGAACTGAAACGGATTGATATGAGCTACAAGCAAGATTTGACGAAGGAGAATGTAATGTCTTAATCTCTGAACCGCATGAATGGTGGCCAAGGCAAGCTTCTCCACATGGGAATAATGGATTTCTGCATAAATAAGGTTTCAGCTCAAATAATATATGACATGCTCATGGAGCTCCTCATCCTCCTGAACCAAAACCATACTAACCGCCTCCATGGACACGGCCACATAAATCAATAAATCATAGCCATATTCAGGTGGACTAAGCATAGGGGTCGATGCTAAGGCTTACTTAAGAGCATCATAGAACTCTTGGGCTCGCTCATCCCAGCAAAAAGGAGTATCCTTCTTTAAAAGACATATAAAGCCTTTAGTAAAGTTGGAAAAATTAACCATGAATCTCCGCAAGAAATTTCCCATGCCTTGCAAACACTAAAGTTGTCTAATATTATGCGAGGGACACAATTGAAGTATTGCCTCAACCTTTAAAGGATCGACTCTTATACTTTCCCAGGGTACAATGAACCCTAGCAAGCGATGAAAAGTCATGCAAAAGATGCACTTATGAGTATTTAACCGAACCTGGTAATGGTGGCATCTTTTGAGCACTAGCCTCAAATGGTATGGATGACGCACTCTCAAACGAGAATGAGTAGCAAGGTCATCCAAATACACTTCGATAATCATTTTGAGATCATGAAAAATTAAGGTCATAGCCCGCTGAATTGTAGCTCTGGCGTTTTTAAGGACGAAAGGCATCTTTCGATATACAAAAGTACCCCAAGGACAAATAAATGCAGTCTTATGTTGATCATCGGGTTCGATCTGAATCTGATTATATCTGGAAAAATCGTCCATGAAGGAGAATACCTCACTTCCCGCACACTCATCCATAATCTGATCAATAAATGGTGTGGAAAAATTATCCTTAGGACAAGCACGATTTAAATCATGGAAATCAATGCATATATAGATCGCTCCCTATTTTTTATCAACCAGAAAGAGATTTGAAACCCACTATGTCAGGGGAACGGGATATATAAAACTGGCTTTTAGCAGTTTCTCTATCTGAGCCTTAATGGCGGGTGCTTTTCTAGGACTCACTGCACGCAAACGTTGTTGAACGGGCTTCGCCTCCGGATAAGTCTTAATCTCATGTTCGAAAATACGAGGTTAAATACCTGGAATTTCCTCATATGACCAAGCAAAGATGTCATGAAACTCTTTAAATAGCTCAGTATACTCCTTGATCTCATCAGGGGAACAACTCACCCCAATGTAGACGTTTTCAACTATGCCAGGATCACAAGAAATATTGATAGGAATAGTAGGTGATAAATTCGCCATGTTCCCATCGACCATCTTACCAAGAGAGCTCAATGGAACCACAGGACTACCAATCTTCTCGCTAAGAATATCCCTAAAGTCATCATGCTCCATACAATCGAGTTCAAAAATAAAATATGATCGATGATGTAATTCTTCCCAAGGTGGATCAACTCCAGACATGGCCTCAATAATGGCTTCATCCAATGGAAAAACATCGTTGAGGAAATCATGTGCGTGAGAGGACTCAACTACCCATGCAGGAAGCACATACGGGGCCTCCTCCTACATCCGTGAAGAGGAAGGACTAGGCTCTGTAACTTGACCAAGATTTTCTTGATATGCTACCATCATTGCAGGAAATGGCACATCCATTTCGATAGGTCCAATTGAAGGACTCGGTGAAGGAAGAATCCAAGGATCTTCCATATGGGTAGTGTGAAAAGACACTGAATTCAATGAGGACGAAGCCCCACCAAAACTAGATCCGATCATAAGAACGGTTCCAGGATAGCTAAAGGTTCCCATAAGATATGGATACATACACACACCTACAATCCCAGTTGCCGGATGAGAATGATCAATAATCAGGATAGAAGTTTCTGATGATGCATTAACACTCGAATTATGGAATGACGTCTGATCAATCGTAACGATCTCCCCATTAAATGGAAATCATACCACTTGAAATAGAGAAGAGACTATGGCTTGCATACTATACATCCAATTCCATCCCAACAAAATATTGTAGTCAAGGGGCACATCGTGACGATCTTCCCTCCCAATTGGACCTTAAGAGAAGGAAGAATCCCATGCGGCCAAAATGATCTACCATCAAAAGTTGTCAACACAGTAGTGGATTGAGACAACTCAGGAGAACCCAAACCCTTCCAACATGACAAAGACATCATGGAAGCAGCAGCGCCTTCGTCAATAACAGTGCGTTTGATGGTCATATTAAGACACTCTACATGAATCAAAAGAGACAAATAGTAAGGAAAGCGAGGTTGTATTCCCATGGTTTCAAATTTGATAACGGAAGAAGAGTTATCATCATCGACCCTAAGAGCAGAAATCAAGGCTCTCCTCTATGGAGGACAAGTCTGAAGTACTTCATGTGCGGACATCGCACAAGGAGTTTGGCCCAAATCCTCGACAACGGAATAGTTCTGGGTGGCTCGAGAATTAGTATTGTGCCCTGAACACTTTAGGACTCCCTTAGGAATGCGAGATGCAACTTCAAGTTTATCTATAGGTATTTCAATATGCAAAGGGCTCTCTGGTGGATCAGGTTCCTTTCCAAGGTCCGGTTGTGATGAACCATAATCCTTCGCACGAGTCACAACCTTAGTAGCGTGCACCATGTTGATGCAACCATGACCAGTATTGACCTCCGATGGATTTTGATCTCCACCAGATCCACAATGAGGATCAATGGTCCTCGAGTTCATATTTTGATTGTTGGGTAAAGGATTAGTTAGCACGGCTAGGCCCTATGCTATGAACCTCGAGGCATCTTCCATATGAGGGCATAGGTGAGTGAGGTGGTCCTCCTTACATAACTTGCAAGGAAACTTTACCTTACATTTAGTCTACTTTCCCCCCCAGCATTACGAGCATTCTTGTCATTATAATTAGCATTTTCATTCTTATTCCCGCCCTTACAATTATTTTTCCCTTTTTTCTTATTCCTTCCAGGCTGCTGGTTTCCCTTCTGGTCCGATGATTGCATAGAAAGTACATTTTCCGATTGGGTAGGTTTAGATGAAGCTGTGGCTTGTCCCAATGTGAATTGATTAATTGACAATTGGCTCACTTTTTTCACAACTGAATCCACAGGTTTGGTACTTGTACAGCCCACAATGCCATCGGCATGTGGCCCAGGCTTGATCTTGGGATCAAAACTAGATCACGGAGCATTAGGTATAATCTCATACAAAAATCCGAATTGAGCGTAGATCAAATCCAACTCTTGTGCCCTAAATATTGCTTGTTCCTCATTTTGGACTCCGGATGTAGAAACATCCTTCGTGATGTAAGGTAACAATGACTTGAGGAACCACTCAAGGAGAAATTCCAGTGGTATAAAGGCTTTAATCAACTGCTTCCATCTATGCCACTCTTGAATATGATCTGAGATATGTGTGGCTTTGTCTTGTTGAAATGTTGACAAGAGATCAGTACCAACATCGTAATGTACGGGTAGCTGAAAGTGATTGAGCAAAGTCATGGCAAGGTCATCAAATAAAACAAATGCCCCCCTTGGTAACTCTATATACCATTTCACTGCAAGCCGAGTGAGGGTACGTTGAAATAGCCTCAAACGGATTGAATCCTCATGTAAGGAATTGGAAGAGCACCAAAGGTGAAAATTAGTGACATGCTCACTAGGATATTCTCCAGCTTTACCCTCGAACTTGGGAATGTCTGAAGGAAGCTTGTTAGGGACGGTCGTCCAGGCTGGGTCATGAGATACCATATCATTCATAACTCTCGATGAGTCAGGTAAGTTCAATTTTGCGAGGAAAGGGAGCCTAGGTTGAGCCAGTATATGCCACGCTCCCTAATAGTTCTAATTCATGTAAGGCTGATTGCTATAAATACCATGGCCTTGTACATAATAACCTCCTCCAATTTGACTCGTATAGGGATGCATGGAAGCATTGTGATGTGGGGTACCTTGATTATGCGATGCCACAAAGACATAATTGGAATATTAAGCAAGTTGTTGATACCCATACCCATAGGGTTGATAGTTTTGTCCATACTGTGGTCCATAAGACTATCCATGAGAAGCTCCATAAGGTATCCCATGGGATGTCCCATGAGAATGTCCATAGTTAGGGATATGGGGAACTCCTTGAGATGGACCATAAGATGATCCAGAAATAGGGATATGACCTCCCAACACAACAGGAGGTACTTGACTCTGAGATACTACCGTTCGAGCAGTCACAATACGAACATGGCTAGTAGCAATATTTTGTCCTGAAGGACCATGTGAATGAGGGGGAGGAAGGGTTGTCAAAAATGAATTCAAAGGAGTAGGGTTCAAGGACAAAGGGACATGTGAAGCAATATAAGTGGTGTTCCCAATGGTCACTCATTTCAGTTCTGGTATCTGCATATGATTACTAACACTAGGTCTAGGACAGGCATGTGAGGTTGCTTCCACCACTGGGATGGAAGGTGCAATGTGACTAGTGCTCCCAAATCTCTCTGCATGGAAAGGAATAGGAGTGCCCCTAGGCGTAGTGCTAGGTTCAACTTCTGACTCGATATGATGTGCCAGATCGAGTGCAGGGATATCAGACATGCCATAATGAACATGACTAGTGCTTGTGGGTTCATAATGAGTCTTGTCGCCTGGTAACCAATACCAGGGACCTATGAATGAGGGATCATAACCAGAATGTGAAGGTATTTTCGGTGAAGGATCATATACGGGAGTAGGATATTCCTCCCCAACATCGTGAGGTGGAGAGGACATCTCTGGAATCTCGTCCTCATGATCTCCCATAGTGTGTGAATCAAAGTGAGAAGTAGTCCACCCAAACTGTCTGTTTCTCTCTCCCAAAGGAGGAGGAGACGTGGAAGGTGGAATTCCTGCTAAATGACGAGAATGTTGAAGTGTCGCACTCGAATCCACAATGACTCAAAAAATGAAAATACTCGATCTAATTACACAAAACCTAGGAAAACTAGCGTGCACAAAGCACACACCTATAAAATGTAAATCCAAATCGCAAGCAAACAAGGGTAGGATATGTGAGCTCCTGAATGAAGTAGGTATGTCTCACCTAGGAGAGGATTGAGACTCCCATACACAACAAGCAGAGTTTCATAACCAATTACAGTGGCCCTTAGCTTCAACGCATATAGCAATTGTGTTGTATGACCCCTACCTAGCTAGGACACCTGCAGAATAAACTCTGGGAAGTACCCCCTCAATAACCTAGGTAAGGAAACTAAGGTCACCTCAATATAATCAATGCTCAAGTAGACAGTCGCAGGCAGTATTGACCGCATGGGTAGGGTAGAAAAGCCCAAAACTCTCGAAAGAGCCCCCAGATATGAATACAACCCTGGAAATATCTTCGGTGATACTTAGTTAAAACCAGGGGTCATCCCAATCATAACTGCTCACACTGCCTCATGCTTAACTCCCTTGTAAGAGGAGGATCCTGAGAAACACTAATTATATAAATGATTTCACACTCTCACCTGGATAGACACATAAATGTTTCGTTTAGTGGTCTTGGAGAATTTACTTTTAATGAGCTATTCCAAGACCCTAAAACCTAATCTTGTTGGTGCACCCTATAAAAGAAAAGAGTGGAATTCATTTTATTATGCATTGATTTTAATTGGCTTATTACTCAAAAGGGCAAATGGTCGTGCAACTAATGATGTTATGATGCAACAAGAAGTAAAATGCACACCTAACAATCAATGCAAATGCACTGTGTCAAATAAAAAATGGGGTATGCTACTACGTGAAGTGAAAATTTTTCCTTCAAATGAATATGCAATCATTCCTATATGAAAATCTAACTAATACTCTCCAACCAAACCTAATGCAAGTACCATGCAAATGCAAAATGCAAGCAATGCATAATGATGAAAAAAGCAATTTTTTTTTGTATTTTTTGAATTAAATGAGATAAAAAGCAAAAGTATGACTCTACAACCTTCAAACTCTTGAAGCACTACTAGACAGCACCCAAGAAAAGCACCAAGGTAAAATAAACCTAATGCACTAATCCCAAAACAAAAAATAGAAAATGAAATGACAAGAACATTTTCAAAAATTTAAACTAAAAAGCATCTTTGGTCAGATACAGGGGTGTATACAAACTCCAGAAGCATCCAAGAAGACTCAGTGATCATCAAAACTCACCCAGCAACACTTAATCTTCCCCAAAAGGGAAAAAATAAGGGCATACGCGACTGTTTGAAAAAAATCCACATGTATACACGACTATTCCAGGAAAACCCGCGTGTACACGTGACTGTGAAGGAAAAACCTATGTATAGGAAGAAAAAGAGATAAAAAAGAAGACAAAAAGACAAGCTGAGACAAAATTTACTCCTACAAGACACTACTAGGAAAACATGCCCCCAGACTCGAATCAGAAACAGAGAAATCAGATCAATTCAAGAACATTGAATGCCGACAAAACCCCCAAAGGAAATGACTAGGAACTCCCCAGTATGGTCGCCAATTCTGTTACAAAAAAAACTTCCTATGGCTTGGGGTGTACCACAACATACAGGGTAACTGCAAAAATCAATCCCTTCCCAATATGCAAGAGAAATAAAACATCTAACACTAAAGGATCTCAAAACATACCTTATTCTGTATGGTTGATGTAGATCCCCATCACGGGGACTTCACTTAGTGAACCTATCACATAGCACGTGCGATCATGGGATATTAAAGAATACCCTTAATTTCCAGAGATATTGACCCAAACTCTTTTTGTTGAAACCCCCTACCAATACCTAAAACCTCCTCCCCACCCATTTTTATACCTCAATCCTTATAAACCACCCTACCCACCCCCACCTTAAACCCCTCATCCCCCCCAATACTTGCAATATATTGGTTCAATTTTTGATAATTTTAAAACCCACAATATGAACTAACGTGATAGGATATTGGTCAACAATTTAATCCCCCGTGATCCCCATTGAGCTTTTCCAATCCCGCTTGTGTTAACAATTTGCTCTCTCGACAATCAGCAAACAAGACAAACATGCTATATAATGGTGTTAGACCTACTCTAGCATATATAATCAATAATGTATAAGCAATTGAAAGAATCCATGGATTCAATATTCATTTAAATGCACATCATTGGACAAGAAAAGATATTTCTATTAATATAAATCAAAGATTACAAGAATGACAACATTTGTCGACACATCTGCGAACCAGAGAAATTGAGTCCTCTGTTAGTTTTTCAACATTAAGCTAGCATTATTTAAGATCTTTAACTGAGAGAATAACAAGTACAGTAATCAAATAGAAGAGACAATGAACATAGTGTTTTTCCTCGGGGAAACTATAAATGGAGAAAACCCCACAACTTCCTCAGAGATAGAATCAGCACCAAAATAGTAAAAGCCCAAAACAGTAAGTGATCTCCCGACAGCATTAACCTTCTTCTTGTCTAGCCCCAGTGTCTTCTCCTTCCTCAACTATGCGCTACACTTGAGTGTGTATGAGTTGTGTGTTAAATAGAGAGTCCATCTCTCTATTTATACTAATCCTGACATGACTAAAACCCTACCAGGTCCGACCTCTACTAGGAGAGTCTAATAACCCTAGTTCCCCAAAACTATGGGGACTTTAACCCTTAGACAATCAGAGGGTTAACTACAATGACTTGACATTACTTGTTTACATTATTGATCCTCTCGATCGAAACATCGGGGCATGACAACATGACTCAATTACATTATAGATACATCCTGGAATAAACCTCGGGTTACAATACGTAATATACATAGATAAATACATTCCGAAGTTACAAATACATCAACACTCCCTCTTAACTAGGAAGGTATTCCTTCAACACAATTTTCAACACTGGTCTTCTTCTCTGTATCAACTGGATCATCTCGTCATCTGCATCTTCAAGTCTTCTTAGTCTTCAATTCATCTTCATCTTTAAGTCATCTTCATCTTTAGATCTATATCATCACTCGATCTGGATCATCATGGGACATCGTCACTGGATTTGGATCATCACTTGATCTGGATCATCATTGGATCTGGATCATCACTCAATCTGGATCATCACTACTGGATCATCATCACTCGATCTGGATCATCATTGGGCATCATCACTATATCTAGATCATCACGGGTGTTATCTCATGATTCTTCTCGTCATAGGAAGTTCTACAGAGCCATCCCTTTTTCATGCTGGTTGTAGGCCTAGACTCCATGTAGGTCTTCTTCAGCACTTATATCTGACCTACTCGTTAGAAAGGCACAGCACTCATATCCATCCAGGCTGGAACACATCCTGCAAACAATGATGGAAGAGTTCTGTACTTCCATCCAGGCTGGAACACATCCTGCACACAATGATGGAAGAGTTTCGTACTTCCATCCAGGCTGGAACACATCCTACACACAATGATGGAAGATTTTTGTACTTCCATCCAGGCTGGAACACATCCTACACACAATGATAGAAAATTTCCACACTTCCATCTAGGCTGGAACACATCCTACACACAATGATGGAAGAGCTCTGCACTTACATTCATCTAGGTTGGAACCACATCCTACCACAATGATGGAATATTTATATACTTCCATCCAGGATGGAACCACATCCTACCACAATAATGAAAGGGCTCTGCACTTACATCCATCCAGGCTGGAACACATCCTGCACACAATGATGGAAGGGCTTGCACTCATATCTGATCTTATAAGAACCAATCCTATAGTCACATTAGAATGTCCCCCAATCCTTGACTGAGCTACCTGGTAATTGACCAGGTGCCTCCATTCTCCTAGAGAATGGCAGTTGCCCTTACATCCAACCTGCTCGTTGGAATGGCCAACACTCACATCTGACATGGAAGGAACATAATCCTTTAGCCATGACAGAATGGTTCAGCCCTTACATCTGATCAAGTGGGAACACATCCCTCTATCACGTCAGAATGGCTTCTCAGTCCTAGACTGAGTTTTCCTGGTAACTAACCAGGTACCTCCATTCCTAGAATGGAAGTTTCCCTTACATTTGTCCTGCTCAATAGAATGGCCAGCACTCATATCTGACATGGAAGGAACCAATCCTCTCACCATGATAGAATGGCTCAGCCCTTACATCTGACCATGGAAGGAACCAATCCTCTCACCATGTCAGAATGGCTATGGGTCTCATCACTTTCCCTTGGAGGAAACCTCAATCTAGAGAACACCAAGCTTCTCCCTGAAGTACTCAAACTTTAACCTAGCCAATGGCTTCATCAATACATCAGCTATCCATTCCTCTGTCGCAACATACTAGAGCCTCACTGCTCCTCTCTGCACCATATCCCTGATATAATGGTACTTGATCTCGATATGCTTCGAGTTTTCATGGAACACTGGACTCTCTGACAACTTCACGCAACTCTGGTTGTCACAATGTATACAAGTAGCATCCAACTGGAGATCAAATAAATCAGACAGTAGCTTCCTCAACCATACTACCTCACAACTAGCTGAACAAGCTGCGACATACTCTGCTTCAACTGTACTCATTACCACACATGATTGCTTCTTGCTAAACCAAGAGATCACACCTGATCCCATACTGAAACAACACCCTGAAGTTCTCTTCCTATCGATGGCACTGCCTGCCCAATCTGAATCAACATAACCCTCTAGGTTAATATTATGATTTGCATCGTACTTGAGCCCATAATCAACTATACCCTTCAGGTACCTCAGAATATGCTTTGTAGCAATCAAGTGAACATGTCTCAGATCTATCAGGAACCAACTCAAGGTGTTCACAACAAAGCAAATGTCTAGTCTCATGTTCGTCAGGTACATCAAGGACCCAATCATCTAATGGTACATCATAGCATCAACCGAATTTGATGAAGCATCGTTCAAGAGCTTTAGGTTTGATGCCATAGGTGTGGCCATAGCCTTGTACTCCATCATCTCAAACCTCTTCAGGATCTCTACTGCATACTTCCCTTATCCAAGGAATATTCCATCTGTACTCTGCCACACCTCCATACCTAGAAAGTAATGCATCATCCCCAAGTCCTTCATTTCAAACTCAGTAGCAAGCTTTCTCTTCGTATCAGCAATCAACCCATCCGTACCTGTCACAAATAGATCATCTACATATAGTAGAAGCATCACTAGGTTTCCATCTTCAACCTTGTAGTAAAGGTTGGAATATTCTTTACTCTTGGTAAAGCCCAAACTGGATAGAAAGCTATCAATTCTGTCGTACTAGGTCCTGGGTGCCTATTTCAAACCATACAGGGATTTCTTCAATCTGCACACATGAGACTCCCTATCATGAGTCTCAAAATCGAGTGGCTACTCTACATACACTTCCTCTTCCACTACACCATTCAAGAAATCAGTCTTGACATCCATCTGGTGTATTTTCCATTTCATCACTGTAGCTAGAGCAAGTACCGATTTGATGGAAGTGTATCTGGCTATAGGAGCAAAGGTTTCTTCATAATCTATTCCTTCCTTCTGAGAGAAACCATGAGCCACAAATCTTGCCTTATATTTTTCGATTCTACTATCTGCAGCATGTTTGATCTTGTAGATCCATTTGGAAGTTACAACTGACTTCCCTTCTGGTCTTGGAACAACATCCCAAACATCATTCTTCAGGATCTATTGATATTCTTCGATCATAGCATCCTTCCATTCTTTCTGTTTTGTCGATTCTTCATAACTAAAAGGTTCTTTATCAATGAAATCACATAGTAAAGCTACCTACCCAGAGCAAGATCTGGTCCTCTTTCTTTCTCTATGATTCTCTTCTGGAACCCCATATCTCTCTGCACCTTGTATAAGTTCTTGTACCCAAGAAGGTTTCCTCTTATGAGGATTCTTCTCCAGAGGTGGATCTACAGGTCTTTGTGGTTCCTTGAAATCTTGATCTTCTTCTTGAGTTTCTTCATTCATAGTTGTATCATGAATTTTGGGTGCTTCTGCTTCTTCAGGTTCTTCAGCAGGTCTCTTTCTGGATTTGTTGTAAGCTATGTCTTCATCAAATGTCACATCCCTACTGATGTCAATATTCTTGTATTCTGGGAAATATATTCTATAGGCCTTCGACCTTTCAGAGTATCCCACAAATATACCCTTCTTTCCTGAAGGATCTAATTTTGTTCTCTTCTCTTTTGGAATGTTTATGTACACAGGACAGCTGAATATTCTGAGATGGCTGACTTTTGGTTTTTTGCCAGAGAAGACTTCTTCAAGAGTCTTGTTTTCAATTACTCTATGTGGAGTGCGGTTCTGTACATACACCGTTGTTCTGGCAGCTTCAGCCCAAAGATGCATAGGAAGATCTTGATCATGAAGCATAGCTCTTACTGCTTCCATGATAGTTTTGTTATTCCATTCTGCAATCCCATTCTGTTGTGGATTATAAGGAGTGGACAACTCCCTCTTAATCCCTGATTCTTTGCATAGCTCTTTGAATTCATTCGAAGTGAATTCTCCGCCATTGTCTGATCGAAAATTCTTGATCTTATTTTCAGTGTGGTTCTCGATCAATGCTTTGAATTCCTTGAATTTGTTGAATACTTCAGCTTTGTTCTTCATGAAGTAAACCCATGTCTTCCTAGAAAAATCATCAATAAAATAAACATAATATGCATACCCACTTAGTGAGTTTGATGGCATAGGACCGCATACATTAGAGTGGTTGATTTCTAGGATTCCTTTGGCTTTGCTTTCACTGCTAGGAAATATCTTCTTTGTATTCTTTCCTTTCACACATCCTTTGCAAACCCCATCATGTTTTGCTTGGAATTCTAGAAGACCTTCAATAGCTTTGCTTGCAATTGGTAGTGCTCTGTAATGCACATGTGCAAGCCTTCTATGCCAAAGTTCACTTGGCTCTACTGTGTCATGGACCAATGCTTGTTTTAGATGGCCCTTTAATTTGTACAATCCTCCTTCTTGTTCTCCAATCACCACCGTATCATCGATAGAATTTCCTCTTGGCCACTTGATGACTTGACCATCTATGAATGCAACCCTCATTCCTTTTGCATCTAGTGTAGATATGGAGAGGAGGTTCTTCTTGAGTCCTGGCACAAACAATACTTCCTTCATTGTTAGAGACTTTCCAGAGTCTAGTTTAGAGGAAGATTCCCCACTACCTTTTATTTGATATTGGTAGTCATCTCCTAGCTTCACCTTGTGAGGTGATTCATGTTCTGACAGTCTCATAAAGGATTCCTTGAATCCAGTCATATGTTTGGAAGCCCCACTGTCTATAAGCCAATCATCACTTCCATGAGTAATGTTAACTATGAGAGCGGAGATCAAAACATATTCATCCTCACTTGAAGAATCTTCACTTTCATATCTAGTTCTTTTCTTGTATGGTTCATCATCCTCTGCAGCATGAGCATGATGTCTTCTTTTGTTCCCCTTCTTCTTATGAGAGTGGACCTTGTTCTTAGGACAGTCTTTTGCAAAGTGTCCTATTTCATCACATGTATAACATCTTAATCTAGATAGGTCCTTTCTACTATTGTCCCTATGATGAGGATTCTTACCTTTGGGGTGATGAGCTCTTCTTCTACCTTTATTGGAGTGAACTGTGAGAGCTTGGCCTTCACTTCCCATCTTCTCTTCTTGAGCTGATATCTGTGCTTCTTCTTGAGAAAATTCTTCCCATAGTCTACTAAATTTGACTAACTTCATTCTGGCACAGATTCCTTGGCTGAATGAATCCCATGACCTGGGAAGGCCATTCAGAGTTGTCATCACAATCTCTGCATTCTCCACTTCTTCATCTACAGCTTCTAATTGTTCCTTGATCTAAGAAACCCTTGTGAAGTAAGAATAGATGGTCTCTGCATTTTGAATATTCACATTCTTATGTTGATTCCTTAGATTCATCTTCTAGTTTATGTTCTTCCCTTCAAACAATTTGGTTAGGGCATCAAACATAGCTTTAGGTGTCTTGAGAGAGGACACATGTGGGATAAGGTGATCCTTGATAGAATCAGCAATGATCCTCTTTGCCATAACCATCTTCTTCTTATGTAAGGCCTTTGGCTCATCTCCCTCTGGAACTGGAACCTCCTCATGGATGTAGGAGTGCAACTTATTTTCTTCCAGGACCAGGGAGATCCTATACTTCCAAGCTCGGAAGTTATAAACTCCCTCAATATTTTCATCAAAATTGGTATGATGAGACATCTTAAACTGAGAACCTCAAATGGAAATACAAGAGATTTAGATCTTACCAGGTCAAGATGTCAGATTTGGATTTGAAGCTGAAATCCCGCAGTACTGGATCAGGAGCAAATTAGGGTTTTTCTTTTCTAGAGATCTATCCACCCAAATGCCTTGAAATTTATCCCTAACTTTTATTTTGGGGAGGAGATCAATCCAGGCCTGGGCTCACTGAAAAATTCCTCTTCTGTGAAAAGCCCTAATTTTCGACAGTAGTGTCGGGTTCAAAATTGAAAAACCTCAGAATTGGATTCTGCTTCGATAGAAATATGCGCCCTAAGAAGGAGAGTTATTCCACCTTACTTTTGATGAAAATATGTGGAGGAAGATCCACAAACTAGGAAGCCATATTTCCCGTAGTTGCATAGTGTCTTCTTCTCAGGTTAGCTCTGATACCATGTTAGTTTTTCAACATTCAGCTAGCATTATTTAGGATCTTTAACTGAGAGAATAACAAGTACATGAATCAAACACAAGAGACAATGAACACAGTGTTTTTCCTCGGGGAAACCATAAATGGAGAAAACCACGCAACTTCCTCAGAGATAGAATCAGCACCAAAACAGTAAAAACCCAAAACAGTAAGTGATCTCTCGACAGCAGTAACCTTCTTCTTGTCTAGCCCCAATGTCTTCTCCTTCCTCAACTATGGACTACACTTGAGTGTGTATGAGTTTTGTGTTAAATAGAGATCCCATCTCTCTATTTATACTAATCTTGACATGACTAAAACCCTACCAGGGCTGACCTCTACTAGGAGAGTCTAATAAACCTAGTGCCCCGAAACTATGGGGACTTTAACCCTTAGAAAATTGGAGGGTTGCCCACAATGACTTGACATGACTTGTTTACATTATTGATCCTCCTGATTGGAACATCGGGGCATGACAACATAACTCAATTACATTATAGATACATCCTGGAATAAACATCCGGGTACAATACATAAGATACATAGATGAATACATTTCGAAGTTACAAATACATCAACATCCTCCACCACCTCAATCCTCCATCTCTCGATAGCAAGCTCACAAGCAAAGGCAATCTTGGGAAGAACACCAAGTGCTCCAAGGGACAAAGGGATGCAGACTCAATTATAAGCTATGGAAACAATGGACTATAGTTTTCTTTCTCTTCAATTCCTCCCCTTTCAATGTATCCAAAGTGTTCCTTATATAGTGCTTCAATGGGGTAATGGAAGGTCAAATCCGAGCGATATCAAGGCATATGGAAGGCCAAGAGACAAGTGACTTAGATCCACATTAAGGAAAACTCCAAAAATCTTTGGCCTTTTGCACACATCCCGATGTACATGGGTTTAAGGGTTATATCCGCGTATATACGCGAGAAAGGGTTTAAAAGTCACGTATGGAAAATAACAGGTGTTTTTAGGGATGATCTTGGAAACATCAAAGGTGCAAAAATAGTCTATGGGGTCCAAAGAGTCTGCAGAGGGATAGGGAAGGCCATAAATGTGTGGTAAAATCAGCTGTAATAGACACAATCCAAATGAGAGGTTCCAATAGGACATCCCAGAAAAGTTGTCTATGATGTTGCAGGATCGAGGGGTTCATCCTATATAGGTGAGGTACATTATCAGGGACCCTCACTGCACATAGTTGTGGAGTATTCTTCCTCATGATATGAGGATCTTGGTGCAACACATTTTTGGTGCTTGCAATATTTTAGATAACATCTATCATAGTATTTCATCGTCGGACGAGGGAAAATATCCTCTATGGACTTGTCCACCTCCTTCTCCACTAGTTGCTTTGACTAGTGGTGCAGCCTCCACATCCACTACACCTCCTCCTCATCCTCCTCCCCCTCCACCTTCGACATCCCATCCACCTCCTCCTCTTCCACATTCGATGTATCATCCACCTCCTCCTCTACCTTCTTCATCATCTATTCCTCTACTCCTACTCGACCTTCCTCCCAATCCTACATCATCATCTCCTATACTCCTTCTCAACTGACCCTTCGATCCTAATCATCGATCTGACCATCCACCAATTCTAACTTTACCTGTTTCTATTTTAGATATGCTCAGAGAGGGTCATACACTTTGTCTTGATGGACCTATCCCTCCTTCTCTCATATCTCTTTTTTCTCTTGTATAGGTACTGATGCCTCTGGCTCTACTGGCATTAATACTTCCTTTGGCTCTATTGGTGGAGGTTATTATGCATCTATATTTGGTCATAGATACTGATGATGCCTTTGCTAGCGAAGGTGGAGAATATATGTCCTATCGTTTATTGCATTGGAGATATATTATATTTGGAATATTGTATCATGACTTTGATGTTATATATTTTCATATATATATATANCTATTCAAAATCATGTGGGTCTTTAAATCACTAAGTATTAATTTAGTCGACAAAAACATCACAATTTGCATTGTAAATTATGGATGGATTTGTGGAAACTCTATAATTTATGGTTGTTGTATAATTTTTCATAGTATCGTGTTTATAAATTTTTTATAGTTTGTAATAGTATTATGTTTATGTAATTTTTTTTTATACATTTGGTGTTCATATTGTTCTTATATAATTTCTATGGATATTATAATTTATTGTAATTTTCTTCATAATGTAGTAATATTTATCATAATATTATACTTATATAATAATATATTTATTTTGTTGCAACTATATTATGAGCATTACGAAATAATATATAATGATTTTAAATAAGGAAATTAACTCTTCATCGTATAATGTTGTGTATAACTTAATTATATATTCAAATGATAAACAAAATGATCTTGTTTAATTTATAAGCCTAATTGTCAAACATCATAACAAAAATTCAAGTATTACCATGTAATATTATATATATGAATATGAACATCACAAAAAATGTAAATATGAGCATCGATATGACCTATCAATGTATCATTCAACATTTTTATTTTTTTGACAATAACTCACTTTACAATGACAAATATCAAAGCTTTAATAGGAAGAAACACAAATACTTAATTAAAATAACAACATTTTCTTTCAATTGTAAACCCAAAAGTTTCATTCTCCAAACTTATTATTATTAATCATGATGATATTCTTTATATAATATAACATTAGTCCACATTCAAGAAACACATTTTATATGCTCTAAAAATTAGTTTTAAAGCTTGCTAGTGTTCAAAGAATTGCAATTAATTATTGATGTAACATTACTTTGGTAATGTTATTATTTTTAAAGGATTGTTTTATTACTTTGGTAATATTATTATTTGCACATTTTATTTAATAACATTATAATATTTTTGTATTGAATAATAATTTTAAAGCTATGCAAGATTTAAAAGATATCAAATATTCATGTAATTTGAGTTTGTTAATGAATATATCCAATTTCTAAAATAGTATAGATTCATATTAGTTATATAAATTATTAGATTAACATAGGATTAGGTTATTATAAATTTACATTAATTAATAAATCTAAATAAATTATTATATATTGATACATAATGAAATATTTTTAGTGAAATATAGAACCATAGATTTAATTTACAATGAAAGGTGAATAAACATTAAGCATACATATTTGTTAACTTCTTCATATAAATCCTTATTGTATCAACCAATTATAAGATGGAGTTTAACCTCCTAGAAATATAGAGATGCAAAAATTCAATCCAACTTAATTAATAAAACATATTAATTGTTTTCAATACAAAGGGAAAAGAAGCTTCTCTCTTAAAGCCATTTTTTTCTCCTAAACAAGATTTCATACCTACACCTTCATCCTTAAAGTCGTTTTTCCTCTCTTATTGCATTTAAAAAAAATTGCAAACATTATAACAAAGTGTCATAAATTAATGCAATTATAAATTATAACAAAAACATCATGAAATACAAACATTAAAATATTGATGGAAAAATTAGAGAGCACCTTAAATTTTTTTGTAAGTTTCATTGTTATCAAGGCCATAAATTAAGTCATTGTAGAACACCTTAACTTTTCTAGTAAATTTCATTGTTATCAAGGCCATAAATTAAGTCATTGTAGAGAACCTTAACTTTTCTTGTAAATTTCATTGTTATCAAGGCCATAAATTAAGTCATTTTTTTAACAGAAACGAGAAAAATTTGTATTAGTTTAAAAAGGCTATATCCCAACCAAGCTTACAAAGGGGGAAGTGCATATGAAAGAGGGCTGATGACCTCTAACAGTATTGTCAACATTCTTATGAATACTTTGGGAGAATGATCCCACTTGATTCTAGAGATTTTCTGAGAAAAAAACAAATGCTTACAAGAGTAAACTCTCACGAATTGTGAGCAGAGAAAAGTGCAGAAGCAAAGCATTAAATGGAAGGAGAGGTGAGATGACCCTTAATGAAAGGGTCCAATCGCTTCTGGGATCCCAAGAAAATGTTTGAGGCCGCTACCTTTTCCCTACATTCTTTGTTGGTCTTTTGCCCTCTGGTGAGGGGAGGAGAAGGGGCTATAAAGTCTTCAGAACCAGAGTTTTCCTCTTACCCGGATGAAGGGACTAAGGACGCCAATCCTGCTTGGGATGGAGCCTCGTAACCTGACGGTTGAGGGGAATCAGGAGGAGCAGGTCCTGGAGAAGCTTCTTTCATGGAAGGAGTAGCAAGAACTGTCTTTGAGGGGCCAGAGGGCACAGCCTATGCCCAATCATCTGCTGCTTCCAATTCTAGATCTTCGAGTTCCTACAAAACTTCAACGTTGTTTTTGTTTTCCAATGGAGGAGATTCTACAAGAGGAGTCAGACATTGAGATGAGCCCTTATACTATGAGGCATGAGGCTCCTTTCTTCAAGGGGGTCTTCATCTATTAATGACCGTTTGGAACTCTATATCTTTGGGAGTGAGAGGAGTTGTTGTTTTCTCTAATTCTGCAAGCTTGGGGCAACTTTTAGCGAAGTGGTCGTAAACATGGAAAAAGTTTAATTTGAATGGAATTTGCTCATAGTCCAATTCTTGGATGTGACTCCAATCTCCTAAAGTAAGCTTTAGGGCCTCCAGAAGCCCTTTTTCTAGATTCACCTCTATGCAAATGCAGGCACATCTGAACCGACCCCCTTTTGGATCTGCACTATCTAGGTAGCACCCTAGCTTATTATCGATGTCCACAAGAGTTATTTTTCCCCAGAGATGAAGTGGGAGGTTTGGCAGTCTTACCCATACTAGAGCAGCTGTAATCTCTACTTCTAGGTTAAACCCTAGAGTCCAAGGAGCTAAAAACAACCCTCTCGAGCCCATGAAGTAGGGGCCCAATTGAAATACTATATCTCGTTCTTCTTTATTCATAAACAGGAAAAAAAATACCCCCTACTAGCTGCAAAAAGAGAGACCTGTCCTTGCAAAATAGGGTTCCAATGTTCTGCAATCCAGAGCTACACCACCTTAGGGTTGGGTCACAACCCTGTAAACTTACCAATGAGGGCTTTATTTGAGAGGATGAGTGCTTTCTAACATGGATCCGAAGGAGAGAGCTCTAGAGAGGGGATCTCTTATATATTCTTCACAAACTTGGAGGGGGCCTGAGAGGCTGCCGGAGGGGCGGCCACTTGAACTAAGGCCTTGAAGGCCAGGAGTTGGTCATGAGAAGCCATAACTAGGAAAACCTTGAGCCACCGAGAAGAGCTGAATCCACAGACCCAGCACGGTAGCAGCAAAACGCAGCAGGCAGGAGACGATCTGCTATATGAGAGGAGGCGTCTAGGGAAACCCTAGCCGCGTTTTAGAGCCACGTCCTTCCGTTCATAGCTTTCTTCCATAAGTTAAGTCATTGTTATCAATTCCATAAATTAATTGAATTTAATCGAATCATATAACAAAAAACATTATATTAATCTAACAGAAATGTCATAAATTAATGCAATTATAATTCTTAACATTATTTATAACAAAAACATCATAAAATACAAGCATTATTGCAATATTAATATAGAAATTAGAGAACACCTTCAAGTCTGGAGAATATGTTAACCTTTACATTCACAAAAATAAAATTGAGTCATGTACGATTGTTTTCATGGTGTATTTATATGTATACACAAGACATAATATGAGTAATTTGGAAAATGGCATATAATCATTCCATACAATGATAAATTACTTCATAAACATAAACCATATTTCGTATCATATTGGTTGTTTACCAACTGAAATTGCTTAAACACTGCATCAAGTAATCAACTTTCCATTTCCACCATCATAACATGAAAAACGAAAAATATAATTAGACAATCGAAGATAACAGTAACAAAATGATATCTCAATTTGTAAATTATGAAATAAAAGATGTAAATATCACCCTCTATTGACATCACCCTCATTATCTTCCTCGGTTGGCATACTAACATTGTTGTTATCAAAAACATGTTTAGATCTAAGGTCATGTCTTAATATGAACCACAAATCTCTATCCAACACATCTGGGTAAAAGAACACTTGGTTGCAGTGTTTCGGGAAAACATAAGGCTCCCTACTTTCATCCCACATCTTTCTAGAGTTGATACATATCAACCCACTATCACAATCTTCCTTTATTTATTCTTGTTGAATGTGTCCCACCGCCTACACCTAAAAATAACACATTGGAAAGATGATAAGTCACTTGAATGGTCACTTGTATCTTTTTGACATAACCTAACATCCCTCCTATCAGGTTTTGATCATTGTGGCTAGCATGACTAGATTGGTCGAAATTGACTTCCACTCCACAGTCTTGTGTAACACACCCATCATCAGCATCCTCAATGTGAAAATGATGTCCATAATCCCACATAGATGGAAACAAATGCACCTATAAGAAAAATTAACAAATGATGGCTCCATATGTCTAATAACACAAGAATTAATATATTAAATATAGATGTTACAATTCAAAGTTGCATTATAAAGTATAAATGTACATAAATATTTTATTATCGAGTTGTTGCTCCCAATCCCAATGTTTATCACATCCTCCTCTTTAGGCGGGTAACGACCAGATGCACAATATTCCTCTCTAACTTGGTCTACAACCCAACTATTGGGACAAATCATTGGTATATTTTCTTTTAAATGATATGGAAAAGGCATGCTTCTACCATGAAACCACCAAAATTCTTTAATATCAATGTCTGATTTCCTACTCTTCTCTTCATACAATGCAACCCACGACCGTGTTGCCTCTGCATTGTAAAGAATGAATTTATTGATTTCATCAATTTTGAATTTGTTGTTGTATTCATAGAAACGAAACCACATTCAGTACATATGGGATGAAATATATATTTTGATGTTTGTTGTGAATAGTTACCATGTAGAAATATGAAGATCGAAATATAAGTTACTTACTCATAATGCACCTTTTTTCCCTTCGTTTCCAGTAACTCCCCTTCCCTTTTGTCATCATCATGTTCATCATCCCAAATCACTGCACTTGGTGTGTGGTCGATTTGTTTTATGTACCCACTAGCATAATAAAGTGACTCATATACTATGCACCCCTCTTCCATAGACCTCTCAGGTTTTTTCCTCTGTCGAAAAAATCACTTAAATTTGTTCATGTACCTCTCCAAGAATAACATCCAACAACATGAGACCACCCCAACTAATTCAACTTCATCAACTAGGTGAATTAGAATATGGATCTGCAAGTCCATGAAACTCAACGTAAGTTCCTTCTCAAAGATACAAACAATATTTGCTATCTCTTGACACCACCGAGGAATGCTAGCAATGTAAATATCCTTTAATGTGATCCACAATACAAATTCATATAGTCTAGATACGGAACATCACAGGTCATCGAAAAATTCATGGTCCTGTTGCAGCTGCAATAATTTTCCCAAAATTCTAAAATTTTGGGACCCTCCTTTACTTTGAATTAGTCAGTTTTCCTCTTGTTTGCAGCCTAGTTGATTTTGGCTTTTGGTTTTTTAAAGCGTCTCCCAGAAATTTTGATTGCCACAAATCACTTGGTTTTCCTCATTTCACACCTTAATTTCCATCTTAAATTGAGCACCTTGCTGTTTTACAAAACTTGTTAAAGCCTTCGTTTCAAAGTTTTTTTATATCGGGAGGTTTTTCTTTTAGCTGTCCCGCCGTTGCGGGTGTTCTTCAGCTCCTAATTTTATTTTCCTCTCCGCCGTTGCGGGTGCCTTTGAACTCTTGGTTGAATGTGTCGAGCCCACCGTTGTGGGTGCTGTTCAAGTCTGCATGACTTTTATCGCGACCGACGTTGCGGGTAGGTTCCAAGTCTTGGTTGTCATGTTTGTGTGCCGATTGTTGCGGGGGTGGCCGAACTCTTGGTCATCCGACCAGTGTATCTGCTGCCGCCCGACCACGTTTTTGATCGCATGACTTATGTTTTGTGTTGCGGGTGATTTATTGATGAGGATGGTCCGCCGTTGCGGAGAGGGCTGAGTTGTGTCGCCCGATATAACTTTCGCGTCCGCTCCGACTGAGTGGACTTGTCGCACGTGTGAGGTTTTTATATATACGGGGGCGTGTTTTTGGGTTTTTTATTGTTTTTTTATCGCGCCCAAGCTTTCAACGCTGTCGAGCTCGCAAGTCTTGTGGAAGCATCATACCAGTACCCGTGTCCAGCTGTTGATCAAAGGCTCCTTCGTTGTCGCCGCTTCAGTTGTGCGCTACTGCCAGGTAGGATCTTTACCCTCCTTTTCTTGGTTTTGTATAGGCGACTTATGCTGTGTGGAGTAATGTCAAATTACGGCCCATAGTTCCGTTTCACTCACAAACGGGGTTTTATAACCGCGGCTAGGGTTGTCGTTTTCGTTTCCCCAGTAGTTGCGCCCGTGTTTTATCATTTTGGGGTTGGATAGCTTGTGCAGTTAGAGGGGGGGGTTTTCTTTAAAAGCCCGCGTTTCATTTGCATCCTCCATTTTAGTTCGCACTTAGCGGTAGAGGAAGACAGGTGCAGGCGGCCGTTATGCCGCCTGCACCTGGTTCAGTTCTTGTATGATGAGGTCCTTAAAACGTCTTAGATGGGCTTTTCGCCAGATTTTTCATGATAGACACCCGGTTGGTCAATTCCCCTATGCGTTGCCCTTTCCTCAAGCCCTAACCTTAGCCTCCGCGCCGCGCAGTTCGCCATTGTCGGCCACCGTGAAGCCCTAGGGCCGTGCCGCAGTCCTTATTCAAATTTTTAGGGGTAGAATGAGTAATGACGCTGGTGGGGTTCCCTTGTGTGAGGATTTGTTTTGGAATCCCATGGTTTATAGTCGCAACAATCTAAATCCATACCCGCGATAACATGAGTTTTACCGTAGAGCCATGTTTGAATTCGAATCTGTTGCAATCATGTGCCCTGCATTTGAGAATTATGCTTTTGCACTGCATTTTTTTTAATGGCATCCCGTGAAATCATGTATTTTTGATAATAGGCCATGGGATAAATAATTCTAATTTTAATCCCGCGGCATTAGGACCTTGCTCGCTATATTGCAGAAATAGTCTAAGTCATTGTGCTAATAGTTTCAGATAGTCAGTGTATAGATTGGTTGTGCCTGCATGTGAGGGTTACTCTCTTACTTACACATTGATGCAAGACAATAGCACAGCTCAAAAGATTGCATGACTAGTTCAGATCCTTCAATTTGAAGAGCCTATATCTGATATCATTATAGTCACATAGACAATGGAAAAGAATGAACTACTTCTTAATGTTCACAAATTTGAATTGTTTAATATCATGATGTTTACATTGCAGGAGGATTTCAAAATGTCCAGAAGACAGAAAAAGAAGGCCCCTGTGGTAGAAGAGAAAACAGCAATAGAGGCCGTCCTACCAACTGAGTACATATATGAGGATACACAGTGTGTCACAGGGGTGGACCCTGAGTATAAGTGGGGAGACATACACAGGCTGATTTCCCGCAGGGAAGTCCCAGATATGGGCCTGGAGGAGGAACACATCTACGCAAACATAGAAAAATATGCAATTATGAAGGTTGCCACCAGGCCGGAGATGTTTCCATGTGCTGAGTTGATGAGGTGGATCCTGCCACACACAAACCATGGCTCAATGCTTATCTATAATGTTCAAGGTCAGGGCTATGCTTCCTTTAGCCCTGGATATGTAGCCTTAGCCTACCACTTGCCTGAGCCTCAAGTTTTCTTGTCCAATGAGTGGTTGGACAATCTCAGGATGGATTTGATAGAAACCATGAGGAGGATTCCATTACCAGGGAAGCTCTACAGACATAGAGCTACTCAAGATTATGACACGGCCACCCAAGATCCCCCTACAGATTCATAGCTCTAATGCTGAATAGGATCTTCAGGAGGGCTAATGGTAGATTATTCAAATTCGAATGGGTACCCCTAATTTTCTATGTGGCCACAGAAGGAACCATCTTCAACTGGTCCAGCCTAGTATCTAGTAGTCTATCTTCTTGTATAGCTGCAGCAAAAGGAGGAGTACAACAGAAAAAATCTGAGTTTTATATGAGCTCGATCCTGATTGACTGCATAATATGCCACCAGCCCTTCCCCGGGCTCAAATTTGTTTGGGACAGGGACAGAATGCCCGTCTATGCAGCCTTTAAGCTACTGGGGGCTCATCAATACCATAATTACTACCGAGAAATCTGTGAGCATTTTATCATGCCTCTGCACACTCTTGTCTTCCGAAAGGAATGTGACTGCATGTCTGAAGAAGCTATGCAGGTAATAGAGGAATATGGTGATTATTTCTTAACAGAGAATGGAATGTATCTTAGAATGTTTGGTGGGTCAAGGACACCTTATCTGCTGCCCAAGTATGCAATAGATTATATCATCCATAAGGAGGCTGTTAGGCAGGTGTTTATTGACGGAGTTGGTCATTTCTTATTTCAGAAAAAGAAGGCTGTCTATCCACCCTTACCATTTAAGTTAGGCAGTTACAGTTTCGCCAATGTGAAACAAGCTCCTGAATTTATAGAGGAACTAGAGAAGTTCCATTTTGGGGAGATGACCTTCAGGAGAAATGACACTCATGAAAGAATGGCTGAGCATTGCAGAAAGCACAAGGTGTTTTATGAGTACACCCATCATTTCGACAAGGATGAATCCATGTTCAGAAGAGCCCCGAACATGACAGCACTCAGTAAAAGGTTCAAACTGAAGCACTCCACCAAAGGTGGGAAGGGATCTGAACAAGAGAGGGATGAGTAGGCTAAGGCTGAAGAAGCAGCCCAAAGGATGAGAGAAGAGGCCCAGAGACTAGAAGAGGAGGCTACAGAATGGCTCCGGAAAGGAGAAGAAGAAAAGAGGAAAGCTGCCCAGGATGCAGCCGAAAGAGTAAAAGAAACAGCCAGAGGAGCAGAGGAAGCTGCTAGGCAAGCAGCTGAGGAAGCCCAGAGAAAGCTGGACGAAGAGCTTCGAAAACAGGAAGCTGAAAAGACAAAATTGATACAACAATCAGCTTCTGAAACACCACCAGAACAAAGTCAGGGTGAGGAAAACCCTGAGGTGCAGACCCTGCAAGTGCTCACTACTATCACTCCTATAACCCCCATGCTTCAGTTAGTACCCTTTGCACAGAAAAAAGGGGAAGAGGTCCCTGATTTTAGCACAGTATACTATGACAGGGCTACCAAAAGGATTATGAGGAGAATTGAGCAAAAGATAGGGTCCGAAGGAATGGCTAGTACAATGATAACGGATAAAGCCGTGATGGTCGGGACAAATAAAGATCCAAGGTTTGTCATAAGGGCTGGGAAGGCAGCAATAGACGCTACGGAGGATAATGTAGATCGAATGATGAAGGAGATAGATTCAACCAAGAAAAATTCCTCTCAGCTTAAAGACACCCTGAGAAGGGAAAGACAGGAAGGAAATAGGCTGAAAAGAAAATATGAGCATGTGCTTAAAGAAATGGAGGCCATGAAGAGCGAAATCCATGCCATTCAGCAAGAAGTACAGGTGAAAGAAACGACACAAGAAGCCCTGGGGAAAGCACAACAGGAGATTCAAAATTTAAAGGATGAAAAAGAGCAGCTGAGGGTAAAGATGGAAGACCTGATGGAGCAGCAAAATATCATATATGAATCCAATACTGAGCGCATTAAGGAACTGGAGAAGCAGCTAGAAGCAGCAAAGGCACAGCAGGTCGATCTGCAGCCAGTTAAAGAACACATCTTGGCTCAGAAAGCTAAGGTGTTATACCTGCAAACTGCTCTAGAGGAGGAAAGATGTCAGGTCCTCCAGGTTGATGGCAGACTGGATGAGATCTTAGACACAGCTTCTTATTTTGTGGACAGGTCACAAGACATACTTGAAGTACTGACTTCAAGGATAACCAGGGTGGAGGATGACAAAGAAGTCCCAACTGAGCTAGTAGTCAAAGATAAACAAGCTTTGAAACGGGACCATGACCTGATAGAATTCGCCGTCAACACTGCAGAAGATTTCCAGAAGAATGTCAAGAAAATGAAGGGAGCATGCGCAGAATTCTTCAGGAGAGCCCTAGTAGCATACAACTGTTGTCAGGCAGAAGCTGAGCAAAGACTACAAGAGTTCCCAACTCATGATGCATTTGCAGAAAAGGCAACAAGATGAGGAAGCCAAAGTGCAATGCATCAGAGGTATTGATGAACCAATCCTCAGAAATGAAATAGGCCACGCAGCCATTAGTATACAGCTCTTGGAGGAATAGGTACGTTTGAACACGGCCAGAATTGAGGCCATTCGGAAACAAGCTGACAAATTCGAACTGAAAATTCAGTTCCTGTAACCTAACTCGTTTGAGAGTCTCGCTGCTGAAGCAGCAGCCTGGAGAAAGTTCTTGGAAGACCAAGAGGGACCCTCCTCATGAGAAGGACCGGTCAAACTTTTGTATATTTAAATAATGTGTAAAAGGTTGTAGGAAATTGAAACGTTGGGAAGCCCAAAGGTCACTTTGGGCAACCCAACCAACTTTGCTTTTTGTATAAAACTAGGGAAGATAGACAGAAAAGGGGATTTTTCCCAGTAAGACTGGAGGAACTATTGTAAGAAGAACTACTTCCTTTTGCAATAAAGATTTTAGTTTGCATGTTGGAGAAAGATATGTGAAGTTTCCAAATGCTACTAAATGGATGGCGAAAAGATGAACTACTTTGTTTTTTCGGCTTGTGTCCATAATCGTGAGATTGTTCTAACTCAGTGACTTATGTCTTGTTGAATGGTTTCTGATTTGTTTTGTGGAAAATTCATTTAGAGTAATGCTTGTGTTTCATATAACAGTTAGCTATCTGATTGTTAGAATATATTCTGGTTCATGTGTTGTAGACATAAATATCAGCTACCTGTAATTGTGTTTATCATACATGGAGATAATGCATTACTCGTTAATAATCTTTTCTGGCTCCCCAGGGATAGACAGTTAGGTGTTTAGATTGTTAGTTGTTTTATTTCCAGATTGCATATGTGGTTTAGATGTTGTGAACATAAGACGAGAGGTAAGAACCTGCGCAGCACATTGTGTCGTTCCTTGCATCTTTATCACCCTGCATGGTTAAGGTAGGCATATGCATTGCATACATTAAGTCAAAATAAAAATTCCGGTGGACCGGGCTGCAACCGATAAACCTTTGTGTTACTTTGACCTACAGTAGCCGGACCACAAACCGGATGGATTCCCCATACCAAATAGTCAGCGGGCTAGTTGGGAACGCTGATTGGGGAGAATCCCTTACTATTGTCGCCTTGCGAATTTCCAGGCCTCAACAGTTTTGGCGCTACAAGGAGGGCCGCCAGAAAGGCTGGCCGTGGAGTTTGTTTTCCCGAGACTATCCTACCAGCAGATGTTTGAAGCTTTCAATCTAACTCGAAGTTTGGATTTCTTGTCCTATCCTTGAAACCCTGTTTTCCTAGTGTTACTGGTTTGCTTGTGCTCATGGCCGGTAATCAACCTAACCCTTTGCCAGCTTGGAGAGCTAGGTCGCCTCTAAACTTGAATCCTCCTTTACACAATTTGCCTCAAGCCTTCGACAAGCCTTTACCTAAGTTTGACCCTGTGGACCATATTGCTGTAGATGATCACCTTCAAAGCTTTTACCTGGCACTAGAAGGGCTAAGGGTAGGAGAGCATGAAGACGTAGTGTGCAGGCTTTTTCCTCATACTCTGAAAGGATCAGCACCATCCTGGTATTTTGGACTACCTGCAAATTCCATTCCTGATTGGGATACTTTTGAAAGATTTTTTAGAAATAAATACACAATCCAGAAGACTCATGCCTCGTTGATGAAAGGGCTTGGTTTGTTGAGGAAAGAGAAGAATGAAAAGGTACGAAGTTTCACTCAAAGATTTTCACTGTACTTAAAAAAAAATTCTGTTGTGGACAGACCTTCAGACAAAGTTTTAATTGAGTATTATACTTCAGCCCTAGGGCCTGAGCTGGCTATGTTCACCAAGATGAAATTCAAGCCTACATTGGTGGAAACTTATCAAGAGGCCAAAAGAGTAGAGGTTGAAAGTGAGAGTATAGAGGACTATCCCGACTCAAGTGAAGAAAAAACCATCGTAAGAAAGGGCTCACTGCTGTTGAAACCTAAAGAAGATCAACCACATGATTATCATGAGATGATGAAAGTGCTTCAGAAGCTGTCCAACCGAGTTGTAGAATTGGAAAAAGAAAGAGACGTTCAGAGAACCAATAAACCATACTTTCTGAAGAAAGAAGATAATAATCAATGGCAGGTCCCACCACCAAACGTGGCATCAATAAACATAACAGAAATAGGAGGAGACAATTTCTGTACATTTCATCAACAACCCCACTCTGAGAAGAGATGTCCTCAATGGATACATTCAATGACACGGGTGATGAATAAATTGTTGGATCCAGAATTGACGAGGCACAGTGGTGAGGGAGAAAAGAGGAAATAGACCATAGAAAAGAAAGAGGATGATACTATGTTTTCATGGAATGGAGTTTCACTGTTTAACATGGAAGAAAATGCTCTCCAATCTCAGCATACACTTACAACCACAAAGAATGAGAACCTAGCCAATGAGAACAATGCAATAATGTTAAAGGTTCAGGATTTACAAGAGGAGATAAAGGGGCAGGCTGATATAGGGGCTAAAGATGACTCACCTAAAGATATTCAGGGCAAACAGGAAACAGAGCTACCCATTAGACTTACCAAACTAGTAGAAGATGACGAAGAAAGTACAACTGGTAAGCTAAAGGAGGAGTTGCCCACAACTAACCGACCTGTAGAAGAAAAGATTGATCTCATCAAGACAATGAAAACCAACGCTCCACCTTTCCTTGTGACTCTTGAAATTTTAAATCATAATGTCCATAATTGTTTAGTAGATTCTAGATCCTCCACAAATGTTATGCCTCTGGTAGTCTGCAAGAAACTCAATGGACAGATAAAGCCTACTCTTTGGGATGTCACACAACTTGAAAAAGCCAGTGTCAAGGTAGTAGGAGAGATGAAGAACGTGATGATTCAGCTGTCTGCAAACAAAAGGATATGCCATTACATTGACATCATAGTAGCAGACATTCCTGATGGTTATGGGATGATTTTAAACCGAGATTGGACAGCGAGACTAAATGGATACTTTGCTTCAGATTGGTCTCATTTGTGGTTACCCCAGAAGGGCAGCCCAAACTTGATCAAGATTCTAAGAGAGCCTTTTATGAAAAACAATGTCACTAAGTTGGGGGAAGGAAACGAATCTGCTGATTCTGTTTTGGGAAACTATCTTACTGAGCTTAAGCTTGAACACCCTTCCTTAAAAAGGGCCAGTCTTAGAAAGGACATTCAGCCTGAGCTCCTTCAACTCCCTCAGGCTGAAAGAAATGATTGCAGAATTTTAGATATGGGTTCCATCTCAATAACTGCACAGCTAGACCATGGTTAGACAATTCAGGTCTGAAATCCTGCTCATTCCTAGTCCTTTAAATTGGAAAATTTTTGGGATGGGCGAAATTTTTGTTTTGCTGTTTTTCTTTTGTACATAAATAAATTGCATTGCTTTCCTAATGCTAAATGATTTCTTGGTTTTAGTACTTTAATGCTTTCTTTCTTGTTATGCTTTTATTTTCTTACGGTTTTGCTAATTATCTTTTGTTTTTGAATAAGAGGCAAACTTTTGGATGCAACGGAAACATCAGAGGTCTATATTAACTAAAATCCTGAGCAAGAGGACTGTGTTTTAAAGTGCAAATAATCTTCTAGCAGTTGTATTCCTAACAGGTAGTGCACTCATTTGAAGTCTTACTTAATCCCTGTAAATAACTCAGAAGTAAAAAGGGTCTAAAGTACTATTTAGAGGCTCCATCCACTTCACATCTTAAATACCCAAGGGGGTGAC